>CP139503.1:266983305-267038470 GCA_021014915.2 Artemisia tridentata subsp. tridentata
AAGTTTCTTTGTCCTCGTTGTCCGAGGAATCACTTGGTACGATAAACCTTATAAAATAACAATCTTCATTCAAAATGAAATTTTCCTAAGTCTATTTAACCTTCGAAATAGTATTTTTCACATAAGATAATAAATTCTAACTTATAAATTTTCACAAGTGAAACCAGAATCAAACCTGCTCACCTAGTCACATGATTAACATAAATCCAATCAGGAGAAATACTTATTTGATAAAACACTCAGAGGAAATTCAGGACAATGGCAAAATTACACCTTATTCCAAAACGACAAATTGAGATACATCACTAGTTGTTTACATTTTGTAAACCAATTGACACAAGAAACCATAATTAATCGTCAACATCATTTCAACATCTAACACGGACTGAATCTCGGGACGAGATTTCATTTAAGGGGGTGAGACTGTAACCACCAGTAAAATTCCACTTGTATTAATACCAATGTTGCAAAAATCGGCCGTGGTGGCCATCTCATTTAAGAGGGTGAGACTGTAACCACCAGTAAAATTCCACTTGTATTAATACCAATGTTGCAAAAATCGGCCGTGGCGGCCAATTAATCACCGATATATCAGTAATCGGCCGCCGACCTTGTCGAATTATGAAAATCGGACAAAAAATCGGTTTGGGGAAAAAAAGGGCCAAAAATCGGCCATATCGGCCAGAAATCGGCCGTATCGGCCAGGTTTAAAAAAAATAAAAATTTAGGCATTCTACTTAATTTGGGGATCGTTTATTTCACTTATAACACACAATGAGCCTCATAATCAGAATTGGAGCCTTTTATTGAGGTTTGAAAACATAGTAGGCTTGGAATCAGTTACTATCTTTAGTTTGGTCTCCAGAAATACCCAAAACATGCAAAAAATGCCAATCCGATTAATCACCGATTAATCCCGCCTTGGCCGATTAATCGCTGCAGGGTGGTCGACCGCCACGCTACCGATTCACGATTTTTGCAACATTGATTAATACTCTAACGAAAGAATACTTATCCATTTTCTGCGTCTATTTTTTTTTAAGATTAAACGTTATCAGATTATCTTATCACAACAACAAACTAATGTGACGTAACTCACATTCTCAATAACGTGCTCACCAACACCAACATGTCTTAAGTACGTTTCAAATAAACATTCCTTATATGTCAAGTATAAAAGTTTTCAACTTTTATTTACCACTTTACGTTATTTCGATAACATACGATTTTTAAACGTTCAAACTAAACATTTGCCAATTATTAGAGTTTTCGCAAAACCCTAATTTATTATATATATTTAAATTATAAACATTAAAGTACAATACTTTGAAGCATGAGTACAAGTCTCTAAAGCATAGAAACCTTAACTTTAATTTCATTATAAACCTTAGTATACACATTTTAAAGATCGCTTTACAAATGCATTAACCTTGAACTTGATTTTCTCATAATATCATAAGCCTAATGTACAACTTCCTAAAGCTCACGTTACAAGTCTTTAATGCATAAACTCAAAATATATTTATCTCACGACCAAGTAACCAAACAAGGATTGCACATCGCATATTTCAGGTCTATTTTTAAATATTTAATACCAATTATTAATACGTTTTATTAAATGATATTACTTTCAGTAACGATCACAAAAGTTTAATCGTGTGAATTTTACTCACGACCAATACAAGATTAGAATAAGTCTATATATTCAAAATACTCAAATTCATCAATAGTCATATTTCATATGAACTATTGTCACTTTGTAATTTTTTTTATATAATACTCTTTACGTAATACGAATACTCAAACCTATTAGATTTTATCAACGTATACGCTCTCCGTTAAACTTATCACACGTCTAATATAATTAGTTGGAGAATATTGATAAACTTTGACATTTTTATAAACATTATATTTTTAAGTTATCCGGTCTTAAGTTTCGTGACTTAAGGACTTAACGTTAGTAATTACCGGGATCAAACTACACCTTAAACTATTAATATGTGTGTATAATTATGCCATCTAGCCAATATTCATGCATATTATACGTGTAATACCCATTTGCCATGACATGCTACAACAAATATTATATGTACGTGTATGATCCTTCACCATATCATGCAAAAACTATTCTATATATGAATGTGTATGCATTTTCTCCATAATACAATATATATATACATGCATGCCATGGTTCCACATGATGATGTATACGTGTGTATAATTTGTTCCGTATACAAGTACATGAATGGAAATTAGGCCACATAGCACTTTCATGCATACCATGCATACCATTCGTAATGCAAACTTCACCATAAGATTGTATATGTACGTATGACATGCAAACTATATATGTACGTGTAAGGTCCATGCACCATAGCATGCTTTACTGATCATGTATTATATATACATCATACGTGTATGAACATTTGCCATATGGATTCTATATATAAATACATATCATACGTGTTCATATAAAGATCTTCAAATTAGCATGCATGGTTCGAAACCTTACAACTCACTCACGTATACATGTTGCTACTTAATTCACCATACACTTTCATATGGTATACATGCTTACAAGTTGCTACATGCATTGAATGGATCCTTTGAGCTTGGCCTATTTATACGAGCAAACACATGCACCATTTCTTCACATCCTTGTTTTCTAACACACACAACACTCACACACTCACTCACCTACTGAATTCCAAGTCCATAGAAGGAGGAGGGAAGTTTGTACAAAAGCTTTGAAGCCTAGGGAAGCCTCGTTTCATTTTGGAAGTCACCTTGGTCATAATTCTTCTTAATCGAGTTCTATAAGATTTGTAAGTTCCCAAGGTCTTTTTAATTCCTTTTATACTTTCTATTATTGCTTATATAAGATAATAACCAAGTACAAGTTGAAAACAAAAACCAAAAACTATTTATCTTTCTCTTTTTTTTTTTACCGAGAACAAGCTAAATGCCCCTTTTCATTGAATTAATTAACCTATAAGCTAAAAGCTTTAAGCTACGAGATTAAGCCACCTATATAAGCTCATAGCAAAGTTTATAAAATCACTAAAACATTGTCAAAAGCTCTAAGTGCCTCGTTTACTTTTCCCTTGTTTTTCCTTGTCGCGAGCTAGAAAACCAAACGCACCCTTATTGGGCTTTAAGGCCCATAAGTTGTTTCAAAAGCTCATTAGCCATCAACAACTTATTTTCAAACTTAAAATAACTTATATTAATAAACCATGACATGCCATAATCTTTTCTAATCCAAAAATACAAAATTGCAAAATAAGGACTAGAAATGCAACGACAAACATGAAAGGGGGTTAAAAATACTAAACTTGGAATTCTTGGTTCAAAACTGTAAATTTAGAATAAGGACTATGCATGTAAATTGCAAAATGCATGGAGGGCCTGTTTTGCCAAAATTTCTGCAACTATATATAAAAAGGATTAGATTTAAAAACTAAATTAATGCTTAGGGATAAAAAGTGTAAATAATGAATTAATAAATTATAAAAAGGACTCCGGTGCAAATTATATTTAACCAAGGGGTAAAATGTGTAACTTTTGGAAAGTACAAGGTAAAAATTGTAAATTGCGACTTCTGAAACTAAAATAATTAAATATCATGGTAGAAACGGTAAATTTTCAGGAAGTGTAAATATAAAGTGAAATTTTATACTTTTGGACTAAAAATATAAAACTTTTAAGTTTTGGGTAAGAAATGTAAATTTTTATAACCTAAGGGTTAATTTTGTAACTTCGTAATATTTTTGAAATATTTATATTTACAAACTTATGTAGTCAAAGTTTTATAAAAACTTTCATATAAGATTTAAAAACGACAATATCAAAATATAAATAACGATGCTATTTTCAATCGAATAATAAATCGAATAGCTTAAAAAAAATAATACAAATTTCTTAGCAACTTAACGTTCACCAAACTTAAAATAGTTAGAAATAAATATTTTAACTTATCATGCACTAACCTTTGTTAAATCTTAAACGATTTTTCGATAAACGATTACATACACAAAAGTTATATGGGTATATAACTTTATTTTTGAACTTTAAGCATTTGCCACACAAGTAACGATGATACTACCTAAATTGATACGGTAAACCTTAGATTTCGAGGGTTTACGTTCATGACTTTAATGTTCAAAAGACAATGTTTGAAAAGTGATTTGAGCCGTTCCCATCCACACTTGACATTTCTATATCTGGACTACTATACCACCAAGGTGAGTCATAGCCCCTCTTTTACTTATTTTGAACTCTTTGGGGGAGATACATGCTCGATTTACTTACACATTTTACTCGATTACTTAAACATTTTACTCGGTTGATGAAACCCTCTACTTTCTTATTTAAAACATATTTCATGTTACAAACCTCAACACAAGTACTTTCTGTATGCTATCCTGATTGTTATTGCATAAGTTACACACTATTGCCACTAAAAGTCCCTCATATCATGAGCCATTAATCACTTGCGAGTGAACGCGAATATAGTGAATAGATCTATTGGAAGTTGACGCCCCATTTGTGTTGTTGGATAAGTAGCCAAATGCACTTTATTTGAGATTAAACACGAAGTTGGCAAACTCCTGCCCGATGGCCTTGTTACATACATCATCTTTATGATGTCTGTAATTAACATCACTATTATGATGTCCCACTGTTAAGGTTTGCGTGTCATGAGCTTAGAGCAATAATTATTATTTACTCATAATTGTATTCGTTGCAATTATTCTCTTAAACTTGAAACTTGTGCTCAACTGATTTGCATGCAAACACAATGGATTCACACAATCTTTGACCCGATTTGGGTAAACAACCACTATGGGTGTAAAACAACGTAGCCCACTATTTATTTTATCGATATTTGTATTTATTGCAATTATCACTCAAGCTCGAAACTACAAAAATCAACTGCGTTGCTTATAAACTCTATAAACTCACCAACCTCTATGTTGACACTTTTTAGCATATTTATCTCAGGTCCATAATGCACGAGGATGGCACGGAGGGGCACGGATACTGATAGAAGGCTAAAATCTAATTATCATTCAAAACTTATTTAACAAACTGTAAAACTTCTGGGACCTTATTTTATAAACTCTGATATTTATAAAATTCGAATGATAAGTCTTTTAAAACGACTCAATTAGATATCGTTTTCTATTATTATAACTTTTGTGCCGTCAAGTAACACCCAGCTTGAATTTCGCTGCGTATCCCGAAATTGGGGGTGTTACATCAAGAAGGTTCCGAAATCCACCTCCTTAACAAGTGGGTCCATTGGTTTTGAGCTTGGGTTTCCAAATCCAACTCAAACTTGGACTCTAAGCTTCATTCACTATATAAGCAAACCAAGGGTATAGTTTTTGACACCTCTTGTGCACATAAACTAAATCCCTAAAGTTTTCTTTGTCTTTTCTTTTGGTTTGATTGGCATAAACCCTCAAAAGGGTCGACCGAATTTTTCTTCAACAAAATTGTTTTGGTTTTAGTTTTGTGATTATATTACTTGCATAACTTTAGTTTGATTTAGTACGTGTGTATATTGTAAGAATCTTGGATTGAATTGCAAAAAAGGTAAGGGGCAATTCTGATAATCTTATAAACCCTAATTAGGGTTCATCACTCCTATTGCTCGGTTTGATTCTTGTTCTTGCTAGAATCATCAAGGTACACTTACTTTAATATTCGGTTAATTATTTATGTGTTATGTATCCTTTGCTTCCGCTACGCGTTCTTTGATGTTAATTGTTTATATATATGATAGTCATGATTATATAATTCCAACAGTGGTATCAGAGCCGTTATAACATGTAATTAATTACCGAAAACACATAAAAACGAATCTTGATTGAGTTTTAATACATGTTGGTCGATTAGGGTTTAAAATCCAAATCGAACCCTAATTTAATTTTAGGGCCGATTGCCCTTAATTAATTTTTAGGGTTTATGTTTGGTTATTAATTTGATTAGAAACCCTAGGTTTAAAGTTTGTAAGTGATCCTGTGGCAATATGCTAATTGTTAGGTAGAATCTATGCAAACGTGCATGTTTGGCATGGATTCATGATATGTGATGATTTAATTGTTTTCACGTACAAGTTAATTGATAGATGTCGAATTGGGGAAGACTCCAATTAATTAAGTAATCAATTATGTGCAACGTAGTATATATTTAATTTTGACTAACGCAATCGATTCGTCGATGCATGTGGCTCACTTACCATTGTAAGTTGTCACACCCCAAAAATGGCGCAGCGGAATGACATTTACGGGGTATGACCTCATTGTCAAGAACACAAGGTGTCACAATAGAGAAACACTAAATGCATAATATAAGACAGTTGATAGTCGCAAACTCCCCCAAACGGGATAAGTACAAAGATCCAAAATAACATAAGTCTCAAGGTTAAACATCGTCACTAAGGAATATCAAATGCAACTCCACGAGATATAACCCGGGAGGGTCTTGTCTTAAGTCTTGCTAAGCCAGTCAATACTCTACCTTCTAAGCAGCCTCAATAACACCTGAAAATGGTACTCGAAAATGTCAACATAATGTTGGTGAGCTCGTAGGTTTAAAAGTAAAACCACTGAGCTGTGATATCATAGTGTAGGACAAAAGTGAGCATGATAATCAATTATAAGCACATGTCGAAACCAAACAATTTTGAAACCAAATAATGTCGCGCCAACTGAACCTGCCACGGTTGCACACATAAACATACACTGTGGGGAGCTACCCCGATAGATCTATCAACACGTAGGCTCTCAACAGAGAGTTAACAGTTACACAAACTGAACCTATAACACGTAGGCTCTCAACAGAGAGTTAACAGTTGCGCATCAATGTTACACACAGTCAAACAAATTGTAGCACATAATTGTATCAACACACATAATGTCCAAAATCATGAAAAACAGTATAATCACAACATAAAAACAGTTAAAATATCATTTGAGTACCATTTTCCCCCAAGGAAAAAACGTAATGAAAAAGGGCTACGAGAACTCACCTCAGTCCAGCCATGAAAGATCACAACAATGTTAGAGAGTAGGACATCACAATAGCTCAAGAGTAGACTAACGCATCAGCAACTAAAATCTCACGACAACTAGGGTCTCACGGCACAACGGACTCGGCACAACCTAATACGTATACGGTTACCTCAAAATATGTCTCGCAAAATAATAAAGTCTATAAAAGACAATGTGTCGTAGTTTTCGTGGATTACTCAGTTTTCAAAACTTATCAAAAGCTTAATTTCAACGTTTCGTGTGGTGTGGTAAGAAAACATAGACTCGACATACAACTCACGCTAAAGAGAAATAGACAATGATATACTCGAGAGCTTAAACCAAGGAAGACAACTCTAGAAGTTTATGACGACAAACACCTCAAATCAAATAACTCAGTTTGAACCTTTCGACATTTACCCCGTTATCCCCAAATAATTTGTATAAAACATAAACGTTTTATAATAAAATGAGTTTAACTAATAAAACTAGTTTTTTCTCAACCAAAACTGAAATTTCAATATTTAACAAGTTTATGTCTCGTTATTATTCTCATGAATATTAGTTTTGGTTTTATTGAAGATTTTGTGTCCGTTTCGTGTTTAATATATTAAGTTCATTTTTGAAGTTAATATATTATACCGTCTCGGGTTTCAAAATGTTCAATGAATCCGATATCTAATATTGTAAGTCCGATAACGATCCTTGATTTTCCAAATGTCCAAGTGTAATAATCAAAACCCGTATTCAAATTCAATTCACAATCCAAGTATTATCCGAAACGTACCAAGTATCAATGTGGAATTCATTATTTTCATGACAAAATGTGTTGACGCCACAATTTCTAACTGAACATTCCTTAAATAATTTTTAACTACGGTACCATATTAAAATTACTATGGACTTGTGAGCCTTTTAATCGAACAACATCATTGGGCTTCGGCCCATTAAACCCAACCCAAGTGTACCCATGGACTGCCATTCTCACTTTATATACAAATCAACCCATTAGTTTATACATTGGGCTAGGCCCATTTTTAAATAACCAACCGCACCCTAATGTGGGATATGCAACCAATTAAACCAAACCCCATTTGTTATCATCACTTAACACAACAAAATGCAGGACTCAAAAAAATATACATCACTCTCGTGGGTTACTCCCTGATTCACAAACAATCCATTCGACAACACTATGTGGGTTACTTTTTTTGTGTGACCAAGAACCAAGACCCACAACAATGCAAATGTAACGACAACAACAAACGACACGACCACGAGGACCATTGCCGAGACCATTATGGTCTCGGCTCAACTTACACAAACCAAACAGACCCTTAGGTCTCGACTGCCAAAACCAAACAACTTCCCTGTATATACGACTCGCCAGAAACGAAACCAAACCATACCGATATCGAACTATCAATTGTGACATTACACAACCATTCTTACAACCATTTTTCTTACCACACGAAGAAAATCAAAACACGTTTATTTCCGGTTTTTAAATTCGTTTCATAGCCTCAATATTATATAACCCGATTTAGATATCCACGAAAAACAAAACAAATATGATCGGTTTACCAAAAATATAAAAGAAGAAAAACAAGCTTCTCGGTTTTACCATGACGAGAAGGAGAAGGGAACGAGGTGATGGAGACGATGGCGCGTGGTGGCTGAAAACTCGAACCAAACTTCGATCTATACATGTTGCGGCTTCGATCTTGGGTCACCAGAAATTTCGCCGGAAAAACTGAAAGAGATATAGATGGGTTGTAGGCGCGTGAGCCATCTAGGATTGATGGGGATGATGAGATAAACAAGATGGTGGTGGCGGTGAGAAGTGGTGACCGGAGGTGGAGCTCCGGTGGTCGGAACAGGAGACCGGAAATTTTGAGAGAAGAGAGAGATAGTGAGGTGGTGATGGAGCGGCTGTGAAAATGAAACATAACCTTAAATTTTTATAATGGTTGTATTTATAGTGTAGTGTATAGTGTAGGGTTAGGGTTTTTAGTATAGAGTAGTTTTTCAGAAATTGCAAATAGAACCTTGTGTTTTATTTATTTTCAAAGGAGGGGTCGGTGCAAGGACTAGCAGTATAATTTTATTAAACTTTCCCGAGGTTACTAGTTTTTATTCTCGAAAAATATTAAACGTCATCGAAATAATTTTTAACCGTCACCATTCACTTTAAATACGATTTTCCGTTAAATTTGATAACAAATACGTTTGTAAAATAAAATTCGACGTTTTCTTGATTATTTTTGACGAAACTCAATCGAGGTTAGAAAAATGTGTCACCACCATTCTCGGGTTCATTCAAGTTGCTTCATTATTTTTAGAATAATTTTCCACTTAAAACGACTATAAATGTGCACATGTTCGTGTTATCTCGTTAAAAATCAATATTTTACGCGTTATTAGGTTTATTTGTGCCGACTCGCGCTGTGTGGTCTAGCTCACAAGCACACACAATGGAGAACACATAAACTAAACAAGTATATCATATTGAGCTTAAGGTCACGCAAGGACCTGGAAAATTTGGCGGTTGCTACAGTCTACCCCCGTTAACAGAATTTTTGTCCTCAAAATTCAATTGACTAAGAGTCTGCTTGATCGGATAGTATTCACCCTTTGATTTGGTTGCACACAGAAGGTTTGGGTGTGGGTGTCAATCCAAAAAGTACCGGGTGCTACTTCCCAATTGGTACTATCAATACTTCCTAACCTCTAGAAATCACACAAACAAAACCACATAAAAATCACACAGCAAGGCAAGCTTTCCCGTCCTTGAGTAAATCCGTCAAAAACCTTAGGCATCTTTTCGGTAGTTTAAGTTGAGCCTCAACTGAAATTTAGCTTAACCCCACAACTCATCAAACAAGAACTGTCATGAGGTTAAGCTAAACCACAAATTTAAGCCCAGTAACAACTTGATTTCAGCTTAATCTCACAACTCATCAAACAAGAACTGTCATGAGATTAGGCTAAAATCAAGTTGGACCTAACCTTAAACTATAGAACAACTTGAACCTAACTTAACTCCACAACTCATCAAACAAGAACTGTCATGGGATTAAGTTAAATATCAAGTTGTATGAAAAAGAACTCAACATTTTTGAAGTATTGGCTCAATTATTGGATCGCTTTCAAATAAACAAATCAATAAACACACATATTTGTTTCACACTTAGTCTGGGTGCCATTTCCCAAAAGATATATTGTCAATGCATCACTAATCGGTTGCACACGTCAAGCCACGTCACACAATTGAATTCACATAGTATAAACCACACCATAAGAACCCACTTCCTAGTAACACCGTGTCCATCATTCAAAACATTAAGCTATGTAACAACTTGGATCTAACTTAATTTCACAACTCATCAAACAAGAACTGTCATGAAATTAAGTTAGGAGTTGTTACAGGACTTAATGTTTTTAGTGATAAACAACAAAATAAATCCACACAATGATAACCACCTAGATATTGTCCGCACAATTTGATTAACACAAAAGGGCACATATTGCAATCAAACGCACATATTGTCCAAAATCAACAGTGCATGCCCTAAGTACATCTCCTAAAGTCGAATAATATGCTTACCCTGATCATCGGTCTAGAAATGGTAAGTCGTACTCAAATCTAACTGTGCTCCTAATGCATCCTATAGTGTCTGACAAAATCGTGATGCAAACCAATGTCACAATCCGATATAATAGATACATGCGTTCCTCTTGTGTGTCGCTCTAACTGGGTTTCTTATCTTTGAATGTTGCGGGGGCATTGGTCAAACCAAAGGACTTAACTTGAAAACTCGAATTGCCTGTATATCGTTCTTAACGCGGTTTTAGGTTTGTCAGTCTTGTGCACTCTCAACTAATGATATTTGGGTTCGGAATCTTTCTTCGAGAAGTGACACGTATCATGAAATTTGTATCTCTCCGGGAGTTAAGTTGATGCGTATCTCAATTCTTCAAGGAGGGGTCATTCCTATTAGGTCTTTACGAAGTACTCCAGGGAGTCTTAAGCACGCGAGGTATTTTTAGATTTCTGCTCGTCCTACTAAGCGCACTGAAATAGGCGATTTTATAGTAACTATCGAGTGATTATGTTTCATGAAATGCCTCGTCCATTCTTGAGCAAAATTATTTTAAAAAAAAAAAAAAAAAAATTTAAGCTAAATAGCAACTTTAAACTTAATCTCACATCTCATCAAACAAGAACTGACATGAAATTAAGTTAAAAGTTGTTAGATAGCTTACTTTATTTTATTTTTAAAGAAAAATAAAATTTTAGTTAAAGTTTTGGGGTTGCTCAAAAATGAACGGGTGGCATTTCCGCACTCCAAGATCTTACTACCATGTGGTGAAAGTTTGAACCATCTTATCGTTTTCTGTCTTTTTGGTCACACACATTATCAATTTCATAACTAAGAGTTAGGACACTAGGTTTCGCCTTTAACAGAGGCATGAACTAAGTGGAAACAAATCTAAAATCGACGTCGGAGTTAAACAGTATAATAGTCTAATATCCGTTTAAGGAGAACATACCCATCACGAGGTCCGGGTTCTGGCATCCATCATCAGCGTTCATCACGATTACTCGCCCACGAGCTGAGTTGCCATTGTTTTCATTATGTGTGTTTGTTCCATTAGTCACTAAAGCTTGATTTGGGTTATTTTGCACTTGCCCCTGTGCCCTATTCAGCTTAGGACACGTGTTTCGGAAATGATCCGGGCTCCCGCACTCAAAACTTGTCCTTGGGTAGATGGCATTAATTGGAGTCGCCTGCATGGCTACTGCTCGACAATCCCTTGCAATGCGACCAGTCTGATTGCAGTTGAAACACATTAGGCAGGGTTTAGTCTCCAGGTGGTGGTAGTTACTTTTGGCACACTTAGGGTGAGAACCTTCATATCCCTTACAGCACGAGCTCGTTGCCACAAATCCTTTTCCCCATTTCGCCTTCTTATGTTCACCGTTTGCATCTCCTTGCCTACTTGGCTCACTCACGGTCTTCCTCTTATCAATGCTCTTGGACAATGTCCCATTCCTAACCATTTCATCTGTTAAGGTTGCAGATTTCAGTATCGCGCTCTGAAGGGTAGGGGGCTCAGTCGCTTTCACCATCCCGCGAATATCAGGACCAAACCATAGATGTACCTCTCAATTCTCTTGGATTCAGGAGTGACCATGTAAGGTACCAGTCTAGCGAGTTCATGGAATCGATCTGTATAGGTTGCATGACCAGCACCTATCGTAGCATGGTTGTGGAACTCATGCTCTAGCTTCTGCATCTCGTTATTTGGGCAATACTCCTCCTTTAGTAATGCCTTAAAGTCATCCCAACTCATTCCCATTGCGGCTTCTATCCCTCTAGCTTAGATTTGCGTGTTCCACCAGGTCAGAGCCTTTCCGTTAACGAGCTTGCAGCGTACTTCACCCTCCGGTGAGCTGCACATTCGCTTATGTCCATTACTGCCTCCATTTTCTCAATCCATCTTATGTACACCAACGCTCCTCCATTGCCATCAAAGTTCACTAGTTTGCATACTGTAAACTCCTTGTACGAACATCCCTTGCCACTATTATTGTTGTCGCCATTGTTGTTGTGGTCACTACCAATGCCATTGTCCGCATGGTCATTACCGCTCCCATTGTTTCCTAGGTTACTGATGTGGTCGCCAACTTGGGTGACGATAGTCGGTAGCAATGCTTGTAGTTGCTCGTCGATCATGGCGGAAAGGTCAGGATTCACATCGTCATTGTCGTTGTTCTCGGTGCCGCAACCACCTGCTCTACCTCCTCGCCCACTAGTCCTTCCACCCCTCGATGGTGGAATGCCTCGGTTAACTCGAGTCGACCTTCTTGGAGGCATGATTCAAAATAGGATATTGGTAGACGTTAGATAGGAGATAGGTAGGATAGGTCGGCATACGCGTCGTACTACTACACTCAACTTCCTATCTGACAGTCCATGAATTTGATAAGTCCATGCCTCATAATGTTATCGTAAAAACGTTGGCCAGGCGTTTTTAGGATAGCATCATGCTGCATTTACTTATCATCATCACTTCGTGTCATATTATCGCACACGTAGTTCCTATAATGCAGACTATATGAGGATTCTTAGGTTATAGTCTAGGTTAAACCACCTAATTCTCTATAACCTTGGCTCTGGTACCAATCTGTCACACCCCAAAAATGGCGCAGCGGAATGACATTTACGGGGTATGACCTCATTGTCAAGAACACAAGGTGTCACAATAGAGAAACACTAAATGCATAATATAAGACAGTTGATAGTCGCAAACTCCCCCAAACGGGATAAGTACAAAGATCCAAAATAACATAAGTCTCAAGGTTAAACATCGTCACTAAGGAATATCAAATGCAACTCCACGAGATATAACCCGGGAGGGTCTTGTCTTAAGTCTTGCTAAGCCAGTCAATACTCTACCTTCTAAGCAGCCTCAATAACACCTGAAAATGGTACTCGAAAATGTCAACATAATGTTGGTGAGCTCGTAGGTTTAAAAGTAAAACCACTGAGCTGTGATATCATAGTGTAGGACAAAAGTGAGCATGATAATCAATTATAAGCACATGTCGAAACCAAACAATGTTGAAACCAAATAATGTCGCGCCAACTGAACCTGCCACGGTTGCACACATAAACATACACTGTGGGGAGCTACCCCGATAGATCTATCAACACGTAGGCTCTCAACAGAGAGTTAACAGTTACACAAACTGAACCTATAACACGTAGGCTCTCAACAGAGAGTTAACAGTTGCGCATCAATGTTACACACAGTCAAACAAATTGTAGCACATAATTGTATCAACACACATAATGTCCAAAATCATGAAAAACAGTATAATCACAGCATAAAAACAGTTAAAATATCATTTGAGTACCATTTTCCCCCAAGGAAAAACGTAATGAAAAAGGGGCTACGAGAACTCACCTCAGTCCAGCCATGAAAGATCACAACAATGTTAGAGAGTAGGACATCACAATAGCTCAAGAGTAGACTAACGCATCAGCAACTAACAACTATCTCACGGACAACAGGGATCTCGGCACAACCTAATACGTATACGGTTACCTCAAAATATGTCTCGCAAAATAATAAAGTCTATAAAAGACAATGTGTCGTAGTTTTCGTGGATTACTCAGTTTTCAAAACTTATCAAAAGCTTAATTTCAACGTTTCGTGTGGTGTGGTAAGAAAACATAGACTCGACATACAACTCACGCTAAAGAGAAATAGACAATGATATACTCGAGAGCTTAAACCAAGGAAGACAACTCTAGAAGTTTATGACGACAAACACCTCAAATCAAATAACTCAGTTTGAACCTTTCGACATTTACCCCGTTATCCCCAAATAATTTGTATAAAACATAAACGTTTTATAATAAAATGAGTTTAACTAATAAAACTAGTTTTTTCTCAACCAAAACTGAAATTTCAATATTTAACAAGTTTATGTCTCGTTATTATTCTCATGAATATTAGTTTTGGTTTTATTGAAGATTTTGTGTCCGTTTCGTGTTTAATATATTAAGTTCATTTTTGAAGTTAATATATTATACCGTCTCGGGTTTCAAAATGTTCAATGAATCCGATATCTAATATTGTAAGTCCGATAACGATCCTTGATTTTCCAAATGTCCAAGTGTAATAATCAAAACCCGTATTCAAATTCAATTCACAATCCAAGTATTATCCGAAACGTACCAAGTATCAATGTGGAATTCATTATTTTCATGACAAAATGTGTTGACGCCACAATTTCTAACTGAACATTCCTTAAATAATTTTTAACTACGGTACCATATTAAAATTACTATGGACTTGTGAGCCTTTTAATCGAACAACATCATTGGGCTTCGGCCCATTAAACCCAACCCAAGTGTACCCATGGACTGCCATTCTCACTTTATATACAAATCAACCCATTAGTTTATACATTGGGCTAGGCCCATTTTTAAATAACCAACCGCACCCTAATGTGGGATATGCAACCAATTAAACCAAACCCCATTTGTTATCATCACTTAACACAACAAAATGCAGGACTCAAAAAAATATACATCACTCTCGTGGGTTACTCCCTGATTCACAAACAATCCATTCGACAACACTATGTGGGTTACTTTTTTTGTGTGACCAAGAACCAAGACCCACAACAATGCAAATGTAACGACAACAACAAACGACACGACCACGAGGACCATTGCCGAGACCATTATGGTCTCGGCTCAACTTACACAAACCAAACAGACCCTTAGGTCTCGACTGCCAAAACCAAACAACTTCCCTGTATATACGACTCGCCAGAAACGAAACCAAACCATACCGATATCGAACTATCAATTGTGACATTACACAACCATTCTTACAACCATTTTTCTTACCACACGAAGAAAATCAAAACACGTTTATTTCCGGTTTTTAAATTCGTTTCATAGCCTCAATATTATATAACCCGATTTAGATATCCACGAAAAACAAAACAAATATGATCGGTTTACCAAAAATATAAAAGAAGAAAAACAAGCTTCTCGGTTTTACCATGACGAGAAGGAGAAGGGAACGAGGTGATGGAGACGATGGCGCGTGGTGGCTGAAAACTCGAACCAAACTTCGATCTATACATGTTGCGGCTTCGATCTTGGGTCACCGGAAATTTCGCCGGAAAAACTGAAAGAGATATAGATGGGTTGTAGGCGCGTGAGCCATCTAGGATTGATGGGGATGATGAGATAAACAAGATGGTGGTGGCGGTGAGAAGTGGTGACCGGAGGTGGAGCTCCGGTGGTCGGAACAGGAGACCGGAAATTTTGAGAGAAGAGAGAGATAGTGAGGTGGTGATGGAGCGGCTGTGAAAATGAAACATAACCTTAAATTTTTATAATGGTTGTATTTATAGTGTAGTGTATAGTGTAGGGTTAGGGTTTTTAGTATAGAGTAGTTTTTCAGAAATTGCAAATAGAACCTTGTGTTTTATTTATTTTCAAAGGAGGGGTCGGTGCAAGGACTAGCAGTATAATTTTATTAAACTTTCCCGAGGTTACTAGTTTTTATTCTCGAAAAATATTAAACGTCATCGAAATAATTTTTAACCGTCACCATTCACTTTAAATACGATTTTCCGTTAAATTTGATAACAAATACGTTTGTAAAATAAAATTCGACGTTTTCTTGATTATTTTTGACGAAACTCAATCGAGGTTAGAAAAATGTGTCACCACCATTCTCGGGTTCATTCAAGTTGCTTCATTATTTTTAGAATAATTTTCCACTTAAAACGACTATAAATGTGCACATGTTCGTGTTATCTCGTTAAAAATCAATATTTTACGCGTTATTAGGTTTATTTGTGCCGACTCGCGCTGTGTGGTCTAGCTCACAAGCACACACAATGGAGAACACATAAACTAAACAAGTATATCATATTGAGCTTAAGGTCACGCAAGGACCTGGAAAATTTGGCGGTTGCTACATAAGTGATAGTCTTAATTAAATATATGCATTATTAAACATAGATTGATTATTAATAGGTTATCGAATTAGTTTGTATGTGGCTACTTGTTTATATAATTAATTGTTAAGTTATGTGTGTTATTTAGTTGTTTTATTTTTATAATTACTTGTTTTTGTTTAATTGTTTGACATGTTTAAAGCAAAAAGGGTAATTTTTGAATAAAAATTAAACGGACTAAATAATGGTGAAACTTGATGTAATAAATTATGAATCTTACAAAGTCTTATGTGCCGATAGTGGTTCGCTTCGCACGGTAATTTGCTCCTAGGCGAGACTAGCAAGATTATAATTTATGATATGATTTTTAAGACTAAAGTCATAAACTTTTAATTGATAGTTGAGTTTTGTACCAATAGTGTGAACGGCTCACCCAGTTTTGACAAACTATAAGAGGGGTATAAGGAGGATTGACATTAAATTATCAAACCGAAAGAGACGCGTTTTTAATTGGCACTTGTGCTGACGTTGGTCTCTCCGCTCCTTTGTGCATCAGATTGGAGCTACCAAGTAAGCTATTTTATGTACAAAATTACCTTAAGAGTGAATTGACCTCAATTTCATGCGCCACTTTTGTGGTAATTATCCGAATAACTTGGGTCTTTTGACTCATGCAGTAGTAGGATATAGTGGGCGATAATTGTAGGTAATTCTCTGATTGGTGAACCCAATACCTCAATTAAAACTTTGTTGATTGAAATCTTAACTTAAAAATTGGTAAAAAGGTTTTGAAACACTTATGATACGAAGATGTATGCATGCTTCTTCGTACATATTTTGATTGACACATCAAAATTAGTACCCATTAAAATTAAGTCAATGCCATCTAGTCAAAGAACACTTGAAGTTGTAATTTAGTCATGTGAGAGCTTGGACTAGATTACAATGGATTGGTAAATTTCATCTTCTCATTACTAGCAGATCAACTGATGTAATTGGACTATGGTAATTTACATTTTTTTAATTAGACGACTTAAATTGAGTTAAGTGAGAGCTTGGACTCAAGGCATAAGATGGGGATGAAACATGCTTATATTGAAAATTGTTTGCCAATATAAATCCCATAAAGATCTAGGAATTGGAAATTGTTTGCCAATTATTGTTCGACAATTACCTTGTTGAATACTTTCATTACTAGCAGATCAACTGATGTAATGAAATTATGTCAATTAGGATCCTAGCTTTAAAAAAATTCTATGGTTCATATGAATATAAACCAATGGGTATTTAATTTTCTTAAAGATTGTATTATCGAAAATACTAAAATTGAATTTTGTAAATTCTTTTAATGTATTAATGCAAAATTAAACCGTAAACGTGAGATATTCTTTTATTGGTAAATTGATCTACACCCATAAGGGGTTTTGGCTAGAGTCAATTTTACTAAAAGAATAAACCAAGTCTCCTTTCCATGAGAGAAGCATGAGACTTAATCCTATTCCTTTTCATGAATGAGAAAGGTATGATAGGGAAAATTAGAATTGTCTAAATTCTAAGAAATAACTCATAGCAAACTTTAATAGTTAAGAAAATTGCACATTTTCTGAGTTATTTAATTAGAATCTAGACTTATTACCGCAAAATGGTAAAAGAAAAACTAGTATATTTTATCTAGTTGTTTGTTTTGACTATTTAAAGGTGCTACATACCATTGTGGGGATAGTAGACCTATTAAGAAAGAAATTGCACGCCCAATTTTTCCAAGTTAATTGCATTGATGGATAGTCCATCATTTACAAAGTAGAATACATTCTTTTAGTACCTAAGTAATTGTTACGTATGGGCTTTCTCAAAGGTGTAGGAAAGTAAATAGCACACTATTTCCTTTTACTGGTTATGAAACACTTATAATGTTGTCAAATCCAGTGGGAGCATTGTGTTATAATTACTGAATAATGAATTATTGTAATGATCTGTAATTCAGTGGGAGCTACAAGCTTTGTCATCTTGGTAGTAACCCATATTATCTCTAGAATGTTCTGAGATAATTACTTTCCAATAGTAGACACTTGGGTTTTTAAGGATAGTCATGTACGTTTCCTTACTAGGCAATGTGATTCTATATCTACTTATTATGATAATATCTATGACACAATCATATTGATCACATAAACAAACGAGTGACGTGTTGTTTATCTGATACATGATGTTGTTCCATGCACAAGTGGGAGAAATCTTTATTGTGTGCAAGGAACAACACATAGGAATATGATTTAAAGGATTCTCTTGACTGCAAGGTAAGAGACTAATGTTCTAATGTGACTTAATCACATCTAATTAATAGAACACTTGAAGTTGTAATCTACGTCATGTGAGAGTTTGGACTAGATTACAATGGAAAGGTAAATTTTATACTTTCATTACTAGCAGATCAACTGATGTAATGAAACTATGTTAATTTGCAGTTTCTAAATTAGATACCTATTAGAACAAGTGTCAATATGATAATAAGACTACTTCAAACTACATATTTATGCATTATTGGAATGACATAAAATAAATGAAGCAATCTAATACTACTTCAATTTGAATATTTATGTAATTTTGAAAATGACATAAAATAAGTGAAGTAATAAATTAACTTGAAATTACTATTAAAACCAAGAGATGGTGTTCATAATTACTTTAGTTAAACATGTTTATGTTTCATTGTAAAGATATAAACATGAAGTCTTTTAATATTACAAGACTTATAATAAAGTAAGACGTTAACTTGTTATGTTTTTTAATTAGGACATATACAAGAAGTCATTGAGTTGATCAATGATTTATAACGTATAGTGGGATTATAACAGTTTATGTCTTCTTGTTGAGACATGAACATGAAGTGACTTGGATAAAAAGTACTTATGTTATATAGCATGCTATTGGTTTGGAAATTCTATTATACCATTAAGTTGACTTGGTAAATAGATAAGCCAAACGAAATATATTTATCTTACATATTGTAAGATTGTCTTACAATATTAATCCTAATGAAATACATAATGTTTATGGTATGTTCAGTTAGGAAAATCAAACTCTTGTTATATTGTTTGATTAAAGATAAATATATCTTCAATTCTTCCAAAAGTTATTAAGGTTAGAAAATTAAGTATTGATTTGATATACTCAATAAGACTCCAATCTAGAAGATTAATAAGATACCATTCTGTTATGGAATGTGATGAATCACATTAAGTCTTAAAATTAAGTTCTGAATTTGTTAAACTACTTATGAGTAGGTTATTAACAAACTAAATGTCAGGAACTGTCAATATGTATTTGTAATGTCCCAAAAAGAAGAACATTGTATTGTTGCTTTATTTGCTAAGTATTTATAGATAGTCTATAAATTACAAAAAGCAAGTGGGAGTTTTTATCTTGAAAAGATAAAATTACAAGATACATAATCTTCTAAAACACACTAGTGAAAATCATGATGAGGCTAAACATGTAAATGATAGACCTCAAGATGATGGAATTCTCATTCATAGATCCGCAAGGATATCTCAGATATTTGATTAATATGCTGAGGATTATATTATGATGCATTACCAAATATTGAATTGGGTAAATGACTCATACTATGAAGGTTAAAGATGTTGTCCATAAAGATAATTAATTTTTGAAAAGATAAGGTAACCCTAGTGGTTTAAATCTTTGTGTAGAAATCATATGGACAATATTGTACATATTTTAATGCATGTCTTATGACAAGATTATTAATCATACTTAAGCAATTAACTATGATTGAATATTCTTTTCTAAGCACATTAAATATACAAAGATGGTAATTGTCATACTTATTTTCATGAATATGAAATTTGACAATGGAATATCAAAACTCTTTCTTGAGTGATTACTTGAGCGAGGACGGTAAGTAATCAAAAGGATTTTGAATTCATAATAATCTTTGGAAGTGTACATAGTGCAATAATTCATGAATGAATTAATGCATGCATCTAGGAGATAATTCTTATGTTTAAATATTAAATTTAAATTTTGAATTGATAATTAAAATAAGATAATTCCTAAGTATTCCTGAAAGCTAGCGGGAGTATTATGTTTATTTTCTTAAATCATATATGTTAGATAACATATAGGAAGTAACATTTCATATAAGTTAAATGTTAAGACTTAATTTGGAATGAAACTTCATATAAAACATATGCGGTAAATAAATCTAATAGAACATGATATATCATTTAGAATGTCTAAATGGATACATATCTTTTAAATAAGATAGAACATGAATGAAATCTAAGTATGACTCGAAGATTTTTCATGAACATCATGTTAAATAAACGAATTGTTATAAGATGTTATGACAATGTTGATATCTAATTGAAAGTTATTAGATAACTAGTGTAATGAATATTCTAATTGGAATATGTTTGGATATAAAATTTAGAATTACATCCTCTGCCTGGAACAGCTTCCAGATTCTATAGATGAACAATTTGTCAATAGTTGTGAAAATTGTCATAGCCAACAAACTTGAAAGTTTGAAAGGCATCAAACATTACACAGTAGATATTAAAGTTTACGGAATTTTAAAGAGCATATTGTTATTTGCATACAATGATGCTAATGAAATTGAGATGACACTCAATACTAGTCATGGTAGGATTTCATCCTTGTTAATGACCATGTGTACTAGTTATGCTTAACTAAGAGCATAGTTGCATTATACATTAAAAGTATAAGAATACTTTAAAACTTTAAAAATGTTTGAAAGTTTGATAATCATAAATTGGTGATTGAGGATGTCACACACTTTATGAAATATTATGTGACATTATCAAATTATTTGAATGTACACATACAAGAACTTCACCAGTTGAATTCTTGAAATAAGTATTCTCAAAATTCTGATAGATCAAAGTTGGCTGATTTATGTCTTGTCAACAAGTATGATTGTCATAGCTTGAGACATAATTCATCAACTAGAATTTTCATGCATTGATCTATTTAGTATTTGGATAAAGGATATTGTAAACATTTATTATTGTTTAATGAAATAAAGTATTGGTTATGTTTATGTTCATTATTTAATATTGTTGTCCTATATATTTGCATGTTTAATCCATGAATAAATTAGTTATTCTAAACTTCCGTTGTCAATTAATGATATGGGAATGTCATTAAATTAAGACAAATATGAGTTTTGGTATAATATACTTGAAAGTATATTGATGCGTTGACATGCCAAATTCACATGATATTCAATGAATTGAATATATGACTTATCCCAAACTACATGATGTTACTTTATGGATGTTGTTATTAAAGTAAATCATGAATAGTTATCCTCAGACTTGAAATACCAGATAACTGTTATGAATGTAGTGCATTATGTGGAACAATTTAACGCTATACGTAACTGGTAGTCATAAGGATTGTTTTCGAAATTGTTGCAAAGTTCATAGGTTATGCTTGTAGTCAATATAGAATTTGTTCCTTCAAATTTATTTTGAAGTTTAATACTGTTGGGCCCCTCGTAGGGTTGACAAGATATTTGCATGCGCACGCCCAAGATCTCCCCTGAATGTGTTCAGAAGATTTGGTAATCTTGCTCAATCACAAACAACGAGAAACAGAATATTTGAATAAAGATAATATCCATATCTTTATTTAATGTAGTATTAGTAACAAAAGAATAATAATAATGATGAATCATTAAAGGTTTTTTCCAGGAGACCTACTCGAGTTGTACTAGAGGCATCGATGTGTTGCAAGACGCTAACCGATGTGATTACACTATTAAAATATGTCAAAGTGGGAGCTGTTAGTTTAATGGATATTATTTTAGTAGTCGTATGTTTTTGTAAGAGTGAAAAGAAATAGCCCTCCATGAAAACTTAGGAAAGAAACCGGGTCAATACATCTGCTATCGGTACTCACTAAGGTGATAATGGTATTGAAGACAAGACGTCATGGACCCAGTGACGCATTTGCACCACCCCTCTTATCCACTCAGATATCTCTCAAAAGATATTTGTTTCATTTCTCACGGAGAACACTGCATAATCTATCGATCTCTCACTCCGAGATGTGTTGATATTGAAAAGGTGGCACTCTGCTCCATGCCTCCGACGACTAAAACCAAAACGCACATAATTGAGTCTAGAGACATGAGATTCATCAAAGATCTCTTAGGAACACTTCCTATGCAATACACTTGTGTTCACTCAAAAGGATACAAGTTATATGAGTCTTAATGAGATCCAAGGATCTTGCCTCACGACATGATGGCCGCTGGACGATTTATTGCTAACTGTCTTATGCAGGTACCGACAAAAGTTCATCCACCATCATCATCTACAACGACAACGCAACTGGACAGAAGAAGTAGATCAAGGCAAGAACGACCAAGAGACGATACTTTGAAGATCACTGTGCATGAAGGAACATTGAACGAAGTATATTATACATTGACACACGAAGTTCAAGACATCAAATGCAAAAGACCATTCACGGGAGCATCATTGAAATGACCATCCCTTAGGGGGAGATTGTTAGCAATCACTTTCTATTAATTATGAAGTGATGGTCATTTGACCATTTAGAATTAATGTGTCATGTATAATATGTATTAAGTCTAGTGGGCTTATGGCATTAGTTTTATTTGCAACTTAAGTATATGTATAGTGCAACCATCTAAGCCCACTCATAGGTCAATGTTAAAGCTCATCCAAAGGCCCATTTGGATTGGTTGTGTTTTCATAAAACCACACACACACACACTGCATTATTGGGTGTCTCATTTTCAACATCAGAGAAGAGTGTGTGTGTGTGCAAAGTACCACAAAAGTCAGTGTTTGTTTATCTTCCAAAGTTAATAAACATTTGACTTGAAATTTACCATATGATCCACCACATCTCTTGTTCTTAATGTATATGTTTGTGAGCATCATCGTGTTTGTGTTTGTATGAAAAAGAAGGTAGTCGAGTGTAAAAAGTGGTATCAAGAGAAAATACAAGAAATTAAAGATCTAGGGCAAGGTATTGTTCATCAGAAATCCCATTTGATTTTCTGCTGCTTCTGATCGAGTTTCTGAGTTTCTGAGGTAACTTGATCGAACGACATAGTCGAACGACTTCACATAGTCGAACGACTTCACATAGTCGAATGACTTCACTTGATCGAACGAGGTTTGTCATCGAAGGAGCATTCATCGAACAAGACAAGGGTAGTCGAGCTAGACTTACTCTTCCAAATTGATCGAACGAACTACATAGTCGAACGACTAGATAGTCGAACGACCAAATAGTCGAACGACCAAATAGTCGAACGAGTTAGTCGAACGACTTAGTCGAACGTGTTGATCGAACGAGTTAGTCGAACGAGTGGTTAGTCGAACGAGAGGTTAGTCGAACGAGTGGTTAGTCGAACGAGTGGTTAGTCGAACGAGAGGTTAGTCGAACGAATGGTTAGTCGAACGAGAGGTTAGTCGAACGAGTAGTTGATCGAACAACCGTTGATCGAACCATCACCTTGATCGAACCAAACTTTTGACCGAACCAACACCTTGATCGAACCAATACTCTAGTCGAACCAAGTCTAGTCTAGTCGAACGAGTATTAGTCGAGCAGCTTCATTCATCGAGCACTTTAACTTGATCGAGCAACAACTTGACCTTGTGGAAGATTTCGACGTTGTGGTTCTCGACTTTGTAGTCTTCTCGAGTTCGGTTTCTTTGTGGTCTTCTCGAGTTTCTTCATCTCAAAGTTGGTGTTTCTTTTCTAATATTAAGTTCATACTGAGTTTATTAAAATATTGAGCTTGTTGCTTTATAATATTCTCGAGTGGCCTTTGCGACTATTATAAGATTCAGATTGTCGACTTTATGAGCTGTCGACTAATATTATATTGAGTTTGCTTTTCGACTAATATAATATTGGCTTTATGAGTTGTCATTGAGCGTGTCAACTTTATTGAGGAAATATCAAGTGCTAGCTGTAAAGGTTAATCAGGTTTGGTCTTAAATATTGAGGAAAAGATCAAGTGTGTCAACTTTATGAGATAAAGTAATATAAGATATTCAGTTTGTGCTTCTCGAGATTGTGCATATCAAGTTTAAAAATTTGTCAAGTTTCACAAAGTCCCAAGTTTCTACTAGAGGTTGTGAATTTTATAATATTAGTTTCTCAACGACTCTTCAAGGACAACGACAAAGGACTTAAACCAAACATAACTCGTGAACCGTATCCAACATTATCCTAGTTCTTTAACCGATCCAATACCATCTTAACCATACAAACATCAACAATGACTACTCAACAAGACATTCATGCCGCTGGTGCTGAAAACCGTCCTCCAATGCTAGAAAAAGGTAGTTATCTTCCTTGGACGAGTCGTATGAAAAGATACATGAAAACCAAGCCTCAAGGACAAGGTAGACTCCTGATCAAATCCTTAGAGGAAGGTCCATTCAAGCCTCGTCAGATTCAAGTCACAGCTGGGAATCCTGATGCAACACCTCCAATTAAAGCAACCTTCCGGACTCAAACGGAAGATGAATACACATTGGCAGAATGGAAGCAAATTGAAGCAGATGACATGGCAATGCATTTAATTCAACTCGGGTTGCCACAAGAAATATTTTGTGCCGTAGATAGTTGTGAAACTGCCTATGAAATGTGGGATCGAGTTAGACGGCTTTGCTATGGTACAGAAATTGGCAAACAAGACATGGAAAACAAGCTTCTGATTGAATGGGAGAAGTTCATATCCACACCAACTGAACAGATTGAATCTTACTACACACGGTTTTGTACTCTAATGAATGACTTGATCAGACACAATTTGGCACCTAAACAAATTGTTCAGAACATCAAGTTCATCAACAACCTTCTAGAGGAATGGGGACGATATGTCACTATTGTCAACCAAACAAAGAACCTTTACGAGGTGAACTATGATCAGCTCTATGACTTCCTAAAACAAAACCAAGAAGAGGCGAACGAAGTCAGAAAAGAGAAACAAGCAAAACAACAAGATCCTCTTGCACTCATAGTCCAATCACCTACACCTGCAACAGTTAATACACAACCCTCATCATCTTCATCTCAGCAATTCATGCAACAACAGTATATTCCACAATCACCATTCTACCCACAACAACAACATGTAATCCCACAACAACAATACCCACAACACCCAGATCAAGACGATCAGGATGAGTCAACTGCTGCTTTGACTCAAGCTTTTGCTTACCTATCAAAAGCATTCCAAGGACGTTACTCCACACCCACCAACAACAATCAACGAATCTCATCGAATACTCGCAACAAGCAGATTGCACAGCCGAGTTTCAACATGGGACAGCAAGGACAGATGGTTGGGGGATATGGGAATCAGCAGGGATATGCTCCAAGATTTCAGATGGGTAATCAGAATGCAGGGCAGTATGTTGGTAATCAGATGGGTCAGTATGCAGGGAATCAGATGGGTACAGCTGTTGGTAATCAAAGGGTACAGAATGCTGGGAATCAGTTTGGGAATGTTGCTCAGGGAGCTGGGAATATGAATCAGGGTAATTTGATGAAGTGCTTCAACTGTCAGGGTGTTGGTCATATGGCTAGGAACTGTCCAGATAAGCCGAAAAAGAGGGATCCAGCTTACTTGCAGAAAGCATTATTGTTGGCACAGAAGGAAACGGCTGGGTTACAGTTGAGTGCTGAAGAGAATGACTTCATGGCTCTTATGGATGATGCAGAAGATCTTGAAGACATCGATGCAAATTGCATTTTTATGGCTAATCTTCAGGAGGCAAAGTAAGACACGGACTCAGAAGCACCTCCTGCTTTTGACACCAATGCGGTTTCTGAGGTACAACTGTAACACCCCAACCCGGCAAGGGTAGAAGTGTCACGAAAATGGTGACATATCAAAGGCAAGCATGACATACGACTTACATAATACAATTGGTTTACAATATTACAAAGGAAATATACCAAATCTACATAGTCATACATAAATGAATACTAAAACTAGGGTATCGTCTTCAAAAGCTAATCTCTCATCCCAAAGCAAACCCAAGCTCCTGGCTTCCTACTAAAACCTGCCGCAGGAAAAGAAATGCGGCTGAGCTTAAAAAGCCCAGTGAACAGATATATAATAAACGGAAACCAAAATCAAATGGAAATGAACAGACATATCATAATGAATGAGATATAGGAAAAGGAAATAAAGAGTAAGGTTTAGGACAGTCATCCACCACGAGCCCATATCATAACATATCACATATCATATCATATCATATCTTCATAATCATATAGAGGGGAGACCTCTCAGATAATCAGATAATATGAGGGGTGTCCTCATTCTTCAGGTGGAGTAGCTAGCTCCCATATTTTGTGAAAGGAGTGGATTGCACCCAGCCCCAGTCACCATATCATATCATATCAAAGCATATCATATCATAACATATCTAGGATGCATCCATACGCCCCCCGAACATATCATATTGGCCATATCAAATCATATCATAGTGAGCTCATATCAAATCAAAATGGGGACGGTGTGGTTAATCACTCTGACCACACAAGAGTCATGCCATTGGTGCATCAATGACACGGCCATGTTACCTTCATGGCTAGGAAACATATTTGGCTCGTAGTATCAAACTGGGGTCAAAGGTTAAGGGGTCATATCAAAACAAAGGTTCATATAGTCATAATCATAGTCCAAATGTCAAGGTTCATATCACAGGATTCATATCAAAAGGTTCATATGCCAAAGGTTCAAATGTCAAAGGTTCATAGCAAAGGTCAAGGTCAAATCAAATCAGTGTTCAAGAGACTGAAGGCACCTTATTAAAAGGGCAGAATATCTGTACCTTAACGAAATGCGCAAGCAAAGAAATGAAAAGCAAATCAAGTAGGAGATCACTCCCTCTTCACCCGATCTACAAATAATCACAAGCTCTCTTAAGTTTCATATCATCGAAAGGTTTCATGTTTGTTCTCATTTCATAATAGATAACCTTAAGTTTATATCTTTCTCATATGTCAATTCAAAGTATTACCAAATGATCGTATTCATAGTTCAAGATTCATAATGTCTTTTACCAAATTTAGGGTTTTATGTAATTATCACAACTTTAGGGATTAGTATGTAATTCTCATAATTTAGGTTGTATTATGAAAGTATCCTCAAGTTACAGATTTTACAAGTTAAGACCTTTGGTTTTAGCAAAATATCCATTTATACCCTTTAGGTTACACAGTAAACACATCACACCCTTTAGTTTACAATTTTACCCTTTTATAACTTCTCATAGTTTTATATACGAAATTGTTAGGTTTTCTATAAATTGAAAATCGTATAAGAACTCAGTAATAAAATTCCCAAAAATTCCCAGAGATGCTCAAATGTCTTAAGTATTTTACCAAATTTTTCCAGATTTTATTAAGTAGCATAACTATGGATTAAAATTCACCTAAACCAACTCGTCCAGATTTCTGACTGATTTTACTATACGAAAAGTTATTAGTTAGAAACCTTTTAAGAAAAATTCAAAAAAATCTAAAAAAATTCCAGGAAGTAATAGACATCTTATATATTACCCAGTTCAAAGGAAACCTTCTAACTCGACACGATTTGAAAATTAAAAATCAAAAACCCGGACTGATTTTCCAGACTCACAAATCCGATCAGACACATAATTTTCTAAAAATCAAAAAGTAACCTTCTAGGCCTCTAAAAATTACAAACTAAATTTTCCCAGGTATCTATTTCAATGAACTTAGTTTTAGGATTTTAAAACACTCAAAGACTCGATTCCATCATAAAGTTACAGCCGTTTAAAGTCGAACAAAATTCCAACTCAGAATCAGACCTCACAGAAACATGTCCATCTTAGGGTTTTCGTCATTCAAATCATTAGTTCTTGGCACCAATCGATTATGGGTGAGTCCAAAACATATTTAGGTCGGTTTATAACATATTTAACATGATCACATCGAATTATTTAAACACCAAAACTCAGCCGATTCATACATATCAATTTTTAGGGTTTTGATAGTTATGATTTTATGTGATTATTTTTGTGATTATTTCGGCTAGAATCAAAAGAAACACAAGAAACAAAGATCGAATATAGTAGGGGATACAATACCCTCGTAGACCATGAAGAACAAGAACACGACGAGGATCAAAACACCAAACAAAACTCTCTTTCTCCTCCTTCTTCTTGCGTCGCACGAACAGCCACCAAAACAGAAAATAGGGTTCTTTTGATTAGTTTATGCTTCACAAAATTCGAATGGACCCTTGTTGATGTTAGAGGCTTACCTTATGATGATAAAACACGAGTTAGAACAAGATTTGAAGCCTTCTTTGGGTGGTTTTTGGGGCGTGGCAGCAGCAAGAACAAGACAGCCGAAGTTTTGGTTTTTGGAGCTTAGGGTTTTCTTCTCTTTTGATTTTGTGAATCGGTATTGTGTGATAAGAATGAACCGAAGTTTAGTTTAGGTATTTTAGGTATGATTTTATTCACATTATGGGCTTTCCATGAATTTAGCAATCAAGAACCTAGTCTTGATTATGGTTAAGGGGGGGGGGGGGTCAAATCCCTTAGTTCTTTTTTTTTTTTTTTTTTTTTTTTTTTTTTTTTTTTTTTTTTTGTTCCAACTTGCATAATGTAAAGTTTTATTTGTTTATAAACTTAGGTTAAGAGTCACTTAAATAATATTCGTAAGTTCTCAAATTTTTAAAATTCGAGGGTATTTTTGTCCTTTCAGATTATATAAATTTTCGGGTTTTACAACAACCATATGCTACATGTCACAATAATGAAATGTTTGATATGTCACCTCAAAATGAACAGCATCCTGAGACTCCTAATCTCGTTTATGATACATATTTGGACGAACCAAGTTGTAGTAATACTAATTTGGTAACTCCAGATATGGATCCTAATGAAGAATTCGAGTCACAGCATACTGATAATGATGAGGAAACACGTGCTATGTTTGAATCATTATTGCAAAATTGTAGTATGGAAATTGAAAAGGTCAAAAAGATTAATCGCGATGTTAAGGCCGCGAATGCAATCTTGACCACTGAGCTTGAGAGTTATAAGGAAAATGCAAAAGCTTTTGATTTTCACAACAAACGTCAGACAGATCTTGAGGTTAGCTTAAGAGATTCTGAGTTAAGAGAGAAACGTTTGCAAATAAAATTTGACACTCTCGATGTTAATTTGAATTTGCAAATCAAATCTCTTAACAAAGAAATTTCTGAACTAACCAACCAGCTTTCAAAACAAAAATCAACTTATTCCAATCTTGAAAAAGAAAAGAAGGAGTTGAATGAAAGGTTTTCAAAACGTGAAAAAGATCTTCAAAAAGAGATCACTGACAAAAAGGAAACCATTGCAAAGTTGGAAGATTTACTTGTAAAAACGGGTCATTCTGCACAAACAGTTAACTTGTTAATAAACGATCCAAACCCGATTTTACATACATTAAAAAAGGTGGCTATCGGTTATGAAAACCCTTATATTCTCAAGAAAGCTCAAAAAGAACAGAATGTGCTTTTTAATGGTAATTTAATAAATGCTATCCATGACCCTCCTCCGGGTTATGATTCTAGTGAAACGATTGAGCTTTCAGAAGTGAGTAGAAAGAAAATGCGACAATTGAACAGAGAAATAAAACCCATTGACTATAATGAAGTTAACAGACTTGCTGGGGTTCATCTTGTTCAAAAGGAGTCACCTCTGTTTTTTCAAAAACCAGTGGTTTTCACAAGACAAAAAGCTGTTTCAAAACATCTGCCTAACATCGAACAAATGGCATCTAAAAACACTTATGATTCAAGTGCAGCTAGACTATATTTGGTTGATCTTAAACAGAGAATTGAAACACTTCAAAGTATTGTGGCATCCAAAACAAACAATCAAAAAATGGAATGGTTTTCAAGTTTTCAAAATGACCTGAAAGAGATGTTCGAAAATGAAATCAATCCACATATTGCTGCAATCTATGCAGTTGTTCAAAATGTGGAACATAATCTTTTGAAAGAGTCAGCAGAATTTGTTAAGGACCACAAATCCTTAGTGAAGGAAGCTAATGAATACTTGGAACACATAAAAGTTTTGGAAAAGAAAATGACTCTCTCTCCTTCGAAGCTCTATCGACCGATATCATGTCTATTATTTTCCAAACATATTCTGTTGAGGATGATGAAACACTTCGAGCTGAGACTTCTCAAATTGTTGAAAAATATGAAAAGGCGCTTTTGAAACTTGAAAAACAAAATTGCACATATTTTAAACAACTTGATACAAAAAAGGAAGAATGCAAGTATGACAAATTGTCGTATGAGCGCTCTTACAAAAATATGCAAGATCAAATCAATCTTTTGAAGTCTCAGCTTGAAAGTCAAAAAGGGAAGGGTGAGGAAACTACGGGTATTGCACCATTAACCCCCTTGCCTAATGAGAAACAAAAAGAGAAAGCTGTTGTCGAAACCTCGAATGTTATAGCACCTGGCCTTTATAGGATTAGTCCCACTACTGCGTCTGCCTCTACATCTAAAACATATAGGGCGATAGACAAAAGTAAGAAAGATACTCCAAATGAGTCTAGGAATGCTACTACAACATCTAAGGACAACAACAAAAATTCTAATGAGTGTGCCTTACCTTCTACAGGAATAGAAAGCAACTCTAGGAGCAATATCAAGAAACCTAGTGTCTCGCCTGTTTCTGAGAGTGCATGCAAGAAAGTAGAAGAACACCCTAGGAATTTACCGCTTTCCAAGAAGAAACATGTATCATCTAGTTGTAATGATAAGACTCCTGTTTCTAATGCATGTAATGATTCTGATTGTTTAATGCAAAAGAAAACTTTGTCTGTAAATGCTTGTGATGATAATGTTTCTAATGATGAGAAAAAGAATGATATGCCTGAACAGAAAAAGGTTCCTTTAGTAACTAAGGCTAAGTCTAGATATATTCGAAGACTTATTGCAAAAGCTAGGAATACCACTAGCAGCCTATTGCCTAAGGATCACTCTAAGTTTTGTGCATGGAAACCAACGGGTAGAATGTTTACACTTAAGAATGGCACATTAGAAATAGTTCCCAATGCATCTAAGGAAACCAGTTCTAAGTGTAATTCACCTGTTTCATCTAACCCACTGGAACCAAATGTTAAACGGTTTCCATATACAAAATCCTCTGTTCTTTGCAGGTCATTGAAATTTGTCTTTGGATCGTCGACTCGGGTTGCTCCAAGCACATGACCGGGAATCTGAAGCTGCTGATCAATTTTGTGTGGCAGTTCATGGGGACTGTACGGTTTGGGAATGATCATGTTGCAGGAATTCTGGGTTATGGTGATCTTCGGTTTGGGAATTACTTGATCACTCGGGTTTACTATGTCGAAGGTTTGGGACACAATCTGTTCTCAGTCAGACAGTTTTGTGATGCTGATTTAGAGGTTGCTTTTAGGAGAAACACTTGTTTTGTCAGGAATTTGGTGGGAAATGATCTCTTAATTGGGAATCGTGGCACCAATCTCTATGCAATTGACATAAACCAAATGGCCTCTTCATCTCCTATTTGTCTCATGACCAGGGCAGGCGAAACAAAATCCTGGTTGTGGCATAGACGTTTGTCCCATCTGAACTTTGACACGATCAACAAGCTTGCCAAAGACAACATCGTCTCCGGTCTTCCTAAATTCAAATACACCAAAGAACACCTATGTCCATCATGTGAGCATTTGCTGCACATGGACTTATGTGGCCCGATGAGAGTTCAAAGCATAAATGGGAAAACTATTCAAGAGTTACATGGGTAAAGTTTTTGAGATCAAAAGATGAAGCACCAAGCACCATCATCACCTTTCTGAAGCGGATTCAAGTTCTACTTCAAGCTCCAGTTAGGATAGTCAGAACGGATAATGGCACGGAATTTGTCAATCAGGAGTTAAGAACATTCTTTGAAGAAACTGGTATTACTCACCAGACATCCGCTGTTAGAACTCCACAGCAGAATGGCGTAGTTGAAAGAAGGAATCGAACCCTTGTAGAAGCTGCTCGCACTATGCTGATCTATTCCAGTGCTCCGTTATTCTTATGGGCTGATGTTGTTTCTACTGCTTGTTTTACTCAAAATCGATCCCTAATCCATCCAAGATTCAATAAAACCCCATATGAACTAATCAACAACCGAAAACCAGATATCTCTTACCTACATGTATTTGGTGCTTTATGCTATCCAACAAATGACAGGGAAGATCTGGGAAAGTTGAAGGCCAAGGGTGATATTGGAATCTTCATTAGATATTCTGAAAACTCGAGGGCATTCAGGGTGTATAACAGGAGAACGAAAAAGATCATGGAGACGATGAATGTGAAGTTTGATGAAATTTCACAAATGGCTTCTGAGAGACTCGCTCTAGAACCCGTGCTTAACCCGATGACTTCCGGACATATCAGTTCGGGACTCGCACCTCAAGGAGCTCAATCAATTCATGACGAACAACCCACAACTCAAGAACTGGATAATTTCTTCGAGTTCATGTACGATGAATACTATGGTGGCGCTTCGAAAAATGCATCTAACCAACATTCCACTGCACCCACTCAACAACAACCACCACCACCACCACATCCAGATGCATCCACAACATTCGAAGCCGGCGCACCAACTCCCTCAACATCAACATCATCTACATTTACTCCAGCAACTCCATTCATTGAAATTGTTCTACCCAGAATTGATGAGCAAGAACAAACTAATGCTGTGTTAGACGATGAAGTCTTTGAAAATCCGTTTGGAATGGAATCTGGTGAATCATCTTCCAGATTACATGAACCGTCTAACATACATTCAAACAGTCCAAGGTACCCTTCAACATTACAGTGGACAAAAGACCATCCGATTGAACAGGTTATTGGTGAACCCTCAAGACCAATTCAGACGAGAAAACAACTTCACACCGATTGCAACATGTGCATCTATGTCTGCTCAGTCAGTCTCATAGAACCTAAGAACATTCGGGAAGCAATGGCAGATAATGCCTGGATTGAAGCGATGCAGGAAGAACTTCTTCAATTTCAAATCCATGACACCTGGGATTTAGTTTCAAGACCAATTGACAAACTAGTCATTGATCTTAAGTGGTTATGGAAAAATAAAAAGGATGAAGAAATGACTGTGATTAGCAACAAGGCTCGTATGGTGGCAAAGGGATACAGACAAGAAGAAGGAATAGATTTTGAAGAGTCATTCGCACCAGTTGCAAGGCTTGAAGCAGTCAGGATTTTCTTAGCTTATGCCGCTCACAAGAACATCACGGTTTATCAGATGGACATCAAGACGGCGTTCTTGAATGGAACTCTGAAAGAAGAAGTGTATGTGAGTCAACCAGACGGTTTCGTTGACAAAGATCATCCGGAATACGTCTACAAGCTAAAGAAAGCAATCTATGGTTTGAAACAAGCCCCACGGGTGTGGTATGACGAGTTATCATCTTTCTTGTTGTCAAATAATTTCACCAAAGGAACAATTGATCCAACCTTGTTTACAAGAAAATACAAAAATGATATTTTGATTGTTCAGATTTACGTGGACGACATAATATTTGGGTCCACTAATCCGACACATTCAAAACATTTTGAAAATCTCATGAAAAGCAAATTCGAAATGTCCATGATGGGTGAATTAAAATTCTTTTTAGGCTTACAAATTCATCAATCCCCACGTGGAATTTTTCTTAATCAGGCTAAATACACAATTGAGATTTTGAAAAAACATGGAATGGACAATTGTGACTCTGTTGGTACTCCAATGGTCACTTCACCAAAAATTGGCTCTGACCTATATGGGAAACCCATGGATCCAAAGAAATATCAGAGCATGATTGGTTCTCTCATGTACTTAACTGCAAGCCGACCAGATATTCATTTTGCTGTTTGCTTACTTGCACGGTTTCAGGCAAGGCCTACCAAACTTTACCTCCAAGAGGTTAAACGGATCTTTCGATACCTTCGAAGAACCATTAACATGGGTCTTTGGTATCCGAAGGATTTAGAGTTTACACTAATAGCATTTTCAGATGCAGACCATGCCGGTTGCCATGTTACAGCAAAAAGTACATCAGGCGGAGCGCAATTTCTGGGAGAAAAGCTAGTAGGCTGGTCTTCAAGGAAACAAGACTGCACTGCTTTATCAACAGTAGAAGCCGAGTATGTGTCTCTATCTGCGTGTTGTGCTCAAGTCCTTTGGATGAGAACACAACTCACAGATTATGGTTTCTCTTTCAACCGCATACCTTTGTATTGCGATTCAAAAAGTGCCATAGCCATCTCGTGCAACCCAGTGCAACACTCGAAGACCAAGCATATTAGAGTCCGCTATCACTTCATAAAAGAGCACGTTGAAGAGGGTACTGTTGAATTGTTTTTCGTGAAGACTGAATATCAGCTCGCCGATCTATTTACTAAGGCCCTCCCAAAAGAGCGGTTTGAAAACTTAGTTCGTCGAATTGGAATGCGAAGCCTAACTCCCGAAGAGTTAGAAAGTCTTCTCGAATCTTCTTGATTTATATCAAAAAGCTTCGCATGTAAATATTTTTGTAAATATATACTTGTTAAAATCTATACTGTAAATATAGAAAAATTTCAAAAAGACATAAAAAATATAAAACTCTAAAACCAAAAATATTCTTCTCACGACATGTCTCTCGTATAATCGATGCTTGAGCGAGAGTTATTTTTTATGTTTTTCTAAAACATGTCGTTTCTCAAATTTTTCTTCATTACGGCTTTCGTGCATTTCAGTACGAAACCCGCGCTACATTGAATGACTTCTGATTATTTCCGATCAGAACTCGCAATGTTAATGGCGAAAAGCTAAAACCCGTGAGCACTTAATCAAAATTGTTTCAAAAGATTTTTCAAAGTCTTTTTATAAATTTTGTGCTCACAACAACTCCCTCAAAGACCTCTAAATGCTTTTAAACTCAAAAGTTTAACCATTTGCTCTGATTAAGGGGGAGTAGAAAAAGAAAAATGTTCCATTTTTCATGCTAAAATCAGTCCGTCTCTCCACAAAAAGTTTCATTTTAATCAACTGTTTTCAAAAATACCACTTCATGCTATTTTTGAGGGGGAGATTAGGTGTTTATTATAAATATGGGGGAGAGGACGTGATTAAAATGTGATCTAAAAAAAGTTTTATCGTTTGAATCTCAAAACGAGTTCTTCAAAAAGACTCAGCATGAACCCTCGAATTGACGAAACTAACTGTCCGTTATCGAAAAGACTAGTCCGGGACGGGTAATAATTTCAAGCTGGTTTTCCAGTGATGCAAGCGTGTCTCGCAAAGGACTTGTCTGAGTAGAATGTACCAATTCGAGAGATGATCTTTGAATATGACCCGGACGGGTAATAACTTCAAGCTAGTCTAACTAGTGATGTAAGCGTGTCTCGCGAAGGTCATGTTCATTGAAATTCAATCATTTCAAATGTGCGAACTCTACCCAACATGTGCAATTTATTTCAAAAATGCATGAGCACATGTGAAGGGGGAGTGTTTCAAAAATGCAAAACTCTCGATGTGTTAACAAAATGTGTTTTCTCATAAACATGTTGAGAGATTTTCACAAGGTTTAATGGCATGTGACAAATAATCTAGGATAATCATGGAGTAATAAGGTGATTATGGTTAGGTTATGTCCAATGATCCGCCAGAACCGGAGGAATCTACCCAAGGACAATTCCAATAGCTTAGCATTAGAAGTCCTTAGGAAAGATTGAAAAAAGGAGTATAATGAGAAAGGAGAAAGAAGGGGTTGAAGAATCAAAAAGAAAAGTTTTTGTAAGAGTGAAAAGAAATAGCCCTCCATGAAAACTTAGGAAAGAAACCGGGTCAATACATCTGCTATCGGTACTCACTAAGGTGATAATGGTATTAAAGACAAGACGTCATGGACCCAGTGACGCATTTGCACCACCCCTCTTATCCACTCAGATATCTCTCAAAAGATATTTGTTTCATTTCTCACGGAGAACACTGCATAATCTATCGATCTCTCACTCCGAGATGTGTTGATATTGAAAAGGTGGCACTCTGCTCCATGCCTCCGACGACTAAAACCAAAACGCACATAATTGAGTCTAGAGACATGAGATTCATCAAAGATCTCTTAGGAACACTTCCTATGCAATACACTTGTGTTCACTCAAAAGGATACAAGTTGTATGAGTCTTAATGAGATCCAAGGATCTTGCCTCACGACATGATGGCCGCTGGACGATTTATTGCTAACTGTCTTATGCAGGTACCGACGAAAGTTCATCCACCATCATCATCTACAACGACAACGCAACTGGACAGAAGAAGTAGATCAAGGCAAGAACGACCAAGAGACGATACTTTGAAGATCACTGTGCATGAAGGAACATTGAACGAAGTATATTATACATTGACACACGAAGTTCAAGACATCAAATGCAAAAGACCATTCACGGGAGCATCATTGAAATGACCATCCCTTAGGGGGAGATTGTTAGCAATCACTTTCTATTAATTATGAAGTGATGGTCATTTGACCATTTAGAATTAATGTGTCATGTATAATATGTATTAAGTCTAGTGGGCTTATGGCATTAGTTTTATTTGCAACTTAAGTATATGTATAGTGCAACCATCTAAGCCCACTCATAGGTCAATGTTAAAGCCCATCCAAAGGCCCATTTGGATTGGCTGTGTTTTCATAAAACCACACACACACACACACTGCATTATTGGGTGTCTCATTTTCAACATCAGAGAAGAGTGTGTGTGTGTGCAAAGTACCACAAAAGTCAGTGTTTGTTTATCTTCCAAAGTTAATAAACATTTGACTTGAAATTTACCATATGATCCACCACATCTCTTGTTCTTAATGTAAATGTTTGTGAGCATCATCGTGTTTGTGTTTGTATGAAAAAGAAGGTAGTCGAGTGTAACTTTAATATTCGGTTAATTATTTATGTGTTATGTATCATTCGCTTCCGCTACGTGTTCTTTGATGTTAATTGTTTATACATATGATAGTCATGATTATATAATTCCAACACTTTTCTGATCAAGAATCTCAGTGTGACAAAGAAATCACAGAAACAATGACGGAACCTACTATAGAGGAATACATGACTAAGACCCGAGAAGACTATGTGTCGGGTATTGTTAGGCCTAAATTCGACAAAGAGGGCAAGTTTGAATTGAAAGGTCAATTTCTCAAGGAGTTGCGTGAGAATGCCTTCAATGGATCGGAGCATGAAGATGCTAATGAGCATGTGGAAAGGATCTTTGAGATCGCAGACTTGTTCACAACTAAGGAAGTGTCTATTGACCAACTAATGCTTCGTGTTTTCCCTATTTCACTTACAGGAGCTGCTAACAGGTTGCTAAAGAATGAACTAGCTGGTTTAATTACTGCTTGGGAATACTTGAAGAAGAAATTTCTGAAGAAATTGATTGCGTGGTTTTGTAACCTTACAACAGGTTTTACCTCTCGAGGGATCTCAAGAGGCTTACAACCCCACCAGGCAGTGTACCTGACCGATGTAGTATAGTGTAGTGGTAAGTACGGGGGATTGATCGTTCTCCACAGGGAATAGTGTTCGTTAGGTATGAAAGGCTACTCTAATTAGGTCTAAGGGTTGAGGAAGATTCTTTTTTATGTTTTTATAATTTTATGAAAGCAAGTAAAATCTCGGGTTTGAAGAAGTGGGCGGAATTAGTTGCTAGTCAACTAACCCAAAATTACTACAAATGCAACAAAATAAAATAACAAAAATGAAATGTGGTGAGAAACTTATGTGTAGAGAAATGTGTTTACTTAGATTTCCTTACTCCCTAACTATCTTTTACCGGTTAATTAGTGTGTATTAGTCGCGTGGATGACGGGTGTATTCCTTAATACCATTCGTGGGGTGGCGTACTTACTTCCCCAACTCTACAAGCTCCTACTTCACTCCTATGTCGAGCCGGCTAGGAAGCTCCTAACATGGGATCACTAGAATTCTCTTGTGCATTAAATACAACCATAAAAACCTTTAGTACGCGTTTGGTTCATGTTTCTTAAGACGTTCAAGCAAGTTACCGAATAGGAAGTTAGCCAGTTTTCTTAAGCCTAACATAGATAAACAATCATCCAATACAACTAATAACACACTAACAACCAATAATCAATAGCTAAGTTTCATTAGATCTAAGCAAACACAAGATAAATTTAGCCTAACATGTTAAACAAAAGACAAGAATAAGATAGAATCAAACAACACATAGACATATTGAATGATTAATTGATAACTTATCTTTCAATGAAACATGGAAGATCTCAAGGCAAAAAGCCCTGAAAAAGTAGCTGAATTCGTCCTAGGGTTTTATCCCAAAATTCCACACACTAAGCTCTCCTTAATGACAAAAGATTAGAAAACTATATATAGATTTTTGGATCTGACGGCGTCACCTTATGGAGTGTGACGCCGTCACCTCGCCGCTTCTAGGGTTCCCGGACGACCTTCTTGACGCCGTCCCTCTTTAGCTCTTCAAAAATCCATTCTGGCTTATCAAGGCTTGACGCCGTCGAACCATGAACGTGACGCCGTCCCCTTATGATTTAAGCCGTGACGCCCTTGATCAAGTTAAAGCGTGACGCCGTCAGAATTCACATGCTATTTTCACTGGCTTATCATGAGTAAATTTCACGTCCAACTTTTCTTGCCAAAGCATGACGCCGTCTAGAGTAAATTGTGACGCCGTCAAGAGTAACTTTTAGCCGATTTTTGAGACTTTGTCGTTTTCTTCACTTTTATGCTCCAAAAACGTCCAAAATGCCTCCTTTTCCAGATTTCTCCTCAAAAGTACCTAAAATGACAAAAGGAACGATTTAGGGCAATATTTGATCAAATAAATACGATTTAGGGCTTAAATGACCCCCTAAAAGCGGTACACTTTTCGCTTCATCAAATACCCTTACACTTGAGATTTGCTTGTCCTCAAGCAAATGCGCTTTTATTCTAATCAAAATACAAGTTAGGGGTCATTTAATGCAAACATAAAAGTAATTACAACAAATAATCGTTCCACTTCAATCATAATAAGCACGGAGATTATAAACTAGCACCTCACAAGTAGTGTTTAGATACTCACATCTCTCAAGTGTCATCAAAATAAATCTCATAAATGAAAACGGATAATATCTCTCACTACCTGTCATAGCAAATAGATTACCATAGGCTTGGGAAAGGATCGAAAACCTCCTCCACTAGGCGTAAGCACCTAAGATAAACTATCAAAGAGGGCTTTTAAATGGGTTATAACGTAAGGTGTAGGGAAAAGGAAAACACGGTTTTGTTGGATAAAGGATATTTTACTGGTGGCGAGTTAAAAATCTTGATCAATTACATGTACTATACAATGTTGCTAAGCCAAGACTAGACTCGATCTTAAGCTAGAAACAAAATAACAAAAATATAAAATAAACATAAAATAAAACGGGATGGTAGTCCGTATGTTTTTTCTACTTTTCTTTTTCTCATTTTTTTTTTGTATTTTTCTTGATTTTTTCGATTTTTTTTTTTTTTTTCTTTTTTTTTTTTTTTTTTTGCATACACTTTTACCCTACCATCCAAAATAATACATCATAGGGGCATTGCATCCCCCTTACACTTGAATTTTTACATAACTTTACAAATACTAATCTAATGACTCGAATTAAGATAATTGAAAAACTTGGAGTACTTTTAAAATATTTAGCACATATGGGGGTAATAAATGATGTTCTTCCCCGTTACTCCATTACACTAGTACTTTACCCATGAGTCCCAATCGTCCCAAAACAATATGTACAAGGATATGACTCGACTTAGCAACCATGTAATCAATTAGATAATTAACTTGGGTTTAAACAAATGTTGTAACAATAATGCACTAAAAATGAGTGCATACAAGGTAGGCTAAGGCGATTTGGGTGTACATTTTAGTGGGGTGTAACAAATTCTTCCTTTAAGTAAAATGCTTAAAGGTCGAAACGAAAAGATAGGCTCTGAGGGGTGTACTAGGGGTATCGTGTACTAAAAATGAGTACAACGCAAAGGGTGTGGGGGAATTACTTGACCAATGTAGCCAATGTAATTATAACAAAAACACAGGTGTAAAACAATGGGTTAATCCTAATGCCTCTTATCATGTAGTAAATCTAACTACACGAATGTAGTCTCACTTGTGGCCTCGGAATGGTCCTAACGCAAGTTCTAGAATCTAAGTGCTACCGGTACACACATCATAGCATAAATGCTTTTCCTACCAATTCTAGGGGCGAACCTCACATATTTGGGGTGGAAAATTTTTTTAGTGGTACGGTTTTTGTGCTAGTCATATAACTCCTATCCGTGAGACGCTCATTAAGATCAAAGTTTCACTCCTATGTGTTGTAAAAAATTTTAAATTTGGCACTAAAATTACCTTAACAAGTATTTCTCTCAGTTTTATTACACATCTACTATTAAACAAACAAAAATCAAGCGCAATTGTATTCTCTAAAATCGTACTTTTACCCTCCCCTTACACTTAAGATGAACATTGTCCCCAATGTTCAAATAATAAGATGTAAAAGCAAAAAGTAAAAGAATGAAATCAAATACTCCCCTGATTCGCTCGGTGGATAATGAAATTACACGGTTAGATCTTCCTCCAAAGAGAATGTTGAAGCTTCATGACTAATGCATCGCCATAAGCTTGATTCCATAAACATCTCCTTGTCCAAAATAACCTGTTAAACCTGAGAAAACAAACACGAAAACCTGCATAACATCGGCGGGAAAAATCTATATATAAGGATATAATGCTTGTGGAATGAAAATTTTGCAGATTCCTGGAGATTATAAGTTGGAGATTTTAATGAAAACTTTTTATGAAAACAAAACTTTCAAAAATTTCTGGAAATTAAATCTGACGCCGTCAGGTTATAACCCCTGACGCCGTCAGAAATGACCTGACAAAAATTTTCATTTTAAGTTTCCGGAAAATTTCTGAAAAAAACTTTTACCTTACTTCCTGGAAATCCTGCAAAACATCATTATGACTCGATACAAGCATTTGACTCAAACAAACACTAATATGTATGCTAATTTATTATTATTACGATTCATGTTAATTTGTGTTCTAATAAACCGATTTAGATTTCCCTTACACTTATCTTTTGCAAAATACCTTTATATGTAGTTAAGACGAAGTTAAAAACAACATAAAGCATTTTCACAATTTACTTTTGAACATGAATCAATAATGATAAAAATTAAATACACATACGGAAAATAAAATCAAACAAATAAATAAACAAACACACAAAGCAAATAAAACAAATAAAGCTTGGGTTGCCTCCCAAGAAGCGCTTTTCTTTATTAACGAGTCTTGTAGCTAGACTCAAAGTCACGTACATTACGTGACTCCATCATCGGTCACGGTTCCTAGGCCATTCTCTTTTGATCCTCTATTAGAATCACTTTCATAGTAAAGGTATTTCGGGTCCACGTGATCAAAAGGATTGTTTCGGTATTTAGAACTAAGTTCCTTATCGTGCTTAAAGAATCCGCTTGACAGGTCAAAAGTGTCCTTACATCCCCTTCTCACATCATCATCACATAACACGAGTTGGGAACTTAACCCATCGAGCCCTTTATAATCAATCTCCTTGAATTCTCTCATCTTGTAAGGCGTTTGGTATGAGATTTCCCTAATCCCATCGGTGAAAGTCATGATCCCATTGAGCTCGTCCACAACCAAGCTTGTGGCCTGGCAAAAAGGTGCCCCAAAAACAACTTGTGATAACCTGGGATCGATGTACTCTTCGATATTATCGACGATTGCGAAGCTCATAGTGAATGTCATATTTCCTACAAACACCTGTATATCATCATCTATGCCGATGTCGTCCTTCCCTTTATGAATCATCCCCCATCTGCAAATGTTGTTATAATGAAACAAGGACATCACATTTTTGGGTAAACATGTGTCAATGTAAACATTATAAAATTGCTGGTGACCAATCATGCAAGGTATTTTGAGATTATTTGGATCATGTTGCTTAATTCGGCCAGGCCTTCTACCGTGTAACCCCCATGTGTTGCCACTTGCTGATGGTTGATACTCATACACTTCTTCACAGCCATCCCGAAAAATCACTTTCCTGACACCATCGGTAAATAATGCACTCCTATCATCCTCATCGAGTATCACTCCCGTTGCTTTTATGAATGGTTTGCCTAGAACAAGGCCAGTTAAGGATGGGCTGATGATAGAATTCAGGCTATTAATTACAGTTAACTCGATATGAAAGAGGAACTTTTCTATCACAATTGGTACCCTCCTTATTAACCCGATGATATTAGACCCTTCATATTTGACTTGTTCAGTGAAGGCTTCATTATATAGAGAAAGGGATATTGCGCTTATAGAAGAGTTGGGGTTTATGTAGGCATCTTTTATAAACTTTTTCCTAGTGGTGCAAGAAATCTTAAAGACCCTAGGAGCGCCATCCTCTATTCTCTCTCCGAATCCCATAGGCGACCTTGCCGTGCCCCTCTCAAGTTCCTCTACCAGGGGGCGGTCTAGCAGTCCTGCGAGCCCATGAGGCCTTTCGGATTTCTCTTCCGAGCCCTCCTCATCACTCACCTCTATTGTACTCGAGTTCTTTGGTGAGTCTAGATAGTCGTCGGGCGCCTCGGGTTTCTTTTCGGGAACTTCACCCTCCATTTCATTGTCCACATTCTTGGCTGTCTGTTGGTCCAAATTTGGTTTAGGAACAGGTATTGTTGTAATGGTGTTCACGAAGTGGAGAGGTTTCGAAGGGGTATGAGTATCTCCTGTTTTTTTTTCGTTTTGTGATATGTATTTGAAGAGTTTACTAGGGTGCTTGATTTTTACAGGAGGGGGTGTTTGGTGGGTTACTGTAACAGATTTGATCTCATTAACTCGTGCCAACTCACAAGTTGACTCGCCAGCAAGGCGATCATTGATAACCTTTAACAGGTTATCAACCTTGTTGTTCATATCAACTTGCTGTTGTCTGAATTGATTCTCAAGTTTGGAAAGCTGTGTTTCTTGAGAGAGAATGAATTTTTGCAGTGATTCCTCGTGATTTTGTTGTTTATGCGTGTGTCGCTGAGGATAATGTTCAGACCAGGTGAGCGGGGTAGAGTCATTGAATGATATGCTACGAGTTTGGTTCCAACTAAAATTTGGCTTATTCTTCCATGCCTCATACCCATCTTCGGAATTTTTGGGCCCATAATTAGTGGCGAGCCACTTATCTCCCGCCTTATCGATTCGCGAGGATGCGAATTCTTTGAAAGCCTGTTTGGGAAGTTCCATGCAGTCATGAGTGTCGTGGGGACCACTACATAATTTACACGAAGAAGTGATTTTGTTCACTTGGCTTGAAGGTTTAGGAGCCTCGTAGGATTTCATGAGAAACTTGACTTGGTCTTCAAGTTCTATGATCCTACGGTCAGAAGTGCTTGAATTGTTCGAAGGCAAAGATATTGCCTTGACCGTTTTATTCAAATCACGGGGATCACTCCAACTTTCGTTGTCATAAAGAGCAAGATCCTCTAGGAGAGCCCATGATTGTTCCGCACTTAGATCACGTAGCTTACCACCGGCCGATTGGTCAATGGTTTGCCTCGTGGAGAGATTGATATGATCATAGAAGATTTGGACTTGGAGCCAAAGTTCTATGCCATGGTGAGGGACTTTTTGGAGTAAGTCCTTGAATCGAGTCCATGCCTCGTAGAGAGTTTCGCCTTGACGTTGTTGGAACATCAAGATATCATTCCTTAGCTTGGTAGTTCTTCCCGGTGGGAAAAACTGAGCAAGGAAACGAGTGGTGAGCTCATCCCAAGAGGTAATGGATCCTGCGGGTTGACGTTCTAGCCACTGACTAGCTTGGTCCCGCAAAGAGAATTGGAAGAGACGCAATCGGGTCGTCTCTCGAGTGGCAACATCAAGGTCTATAGAATCAACGATTTTAAGAAAGTCCTTGAGATGTTGATTAGGATCTTCAGAACGAAGTCCATGGAATGCGCATCCACTTTGCACCAACCGGATGGTGTCGGATCGCAAGGGTGTGATATTGGCTCCTTGAGTGAGCTCAATGGTGTTTCGATAGCCATGGTGGCTAGGACGGGAATACTCTCCTAAAGTACGGGCTCTAGGAGGTGGTTGTGGTTGTTGTGGTGGTGGGTTGTGTGGGTTAAGGATATTACCATCTTCTATGATGTCGGATGGTATGGTTACGAACAAAGACACGAAGAAAATAGATAGACTAAAGAAAATCTAGAAAAATAAAATAAAAATCTCACTAGAAAGGAATCTAGTGAGTAGACCTAATAGAAATAAAAATTCAACCTAAACAATAACTATTCCCCGGCAGCGGCGCCAAAAACTTGATTGCGTGGTTTTGTAACCTTACAACAGGTTTTACCTCTCGAGGGATCTCAAGAGGCTTACAACCCCACCAGGCAGTGTACCTGACCGATGTAGTATAGTGTAGTGGTAAGTACGGGGGATTGATCGTTCTCCACAGGGAATAGTGTTCGTTAGGTATGAAAGGCTACTCTAATTAGGTCTAAGGGTTGAGGAAGATTCTTTTTTATGTTTTTATAATTTTATGAAAGCAAGTAAAATATCGGGTTTGAAGAAGTGGGCGGAATTAGTTGCTAGTCAACTAACCCAAAATTACTACAAATGCAACAAAATAAAATAACAAAAATGAAATGTGGTGAGAAACTTATGTGTAGAGAAATGTGTTTACTTAGATTTCCTTACTCCCTAACTATCTTTTACCGGTTAATTAGTGTGTATTAGTCGCGTGGATGACGGGTGTATTCCTTAATACCATTCGTGGGGTGGCGTACTTACTTCCCCAACTCTACAAGCTCCTACTTCACTCCTATGTCGAGCCGGCTAGGAAGCTCCTAACATGGGATCACTAGAATTCGCTTGTGCATTAAATACAACCATAAAAACCTTTAGTACGCGTTTGGTTCATGTTTCTTAAGACGTTCAAGCAAGTTACCGAATAGGAAGTTAGCCAGTTTTCTTAAGCCTAACATAGATAAACAATCATCCAATACAACTAATAACACACTAACAACCAATAATCAATAGCTAAGTTTCATTAGATCTAAGCAAACACAAGATAAATTTAGCCTAACATGTTAAACAAAAGACAAGAATAAGATAGAATCAAACAACACATAGACATATTGAATGATTAATTGATAACTTATCTTTCAATGAAACATGGAAGATCTCAAGGCAAAAAGCCCTGAAAAAGTAGCTGAATTCGTCCTAGGGTTTTATCCCAAAATTCCACACACTAAGCTCTCCTTAATGACAAAAGATTAGAAAACTATATATAGATTTTTGGATCTGACGGCGTCACCTTATGGAGTGTGACGCCGTCACCTCGCCGCTTCTAGGGTTCCCGGACGACCTTCTTGACGCCGTCCCTCTTTAGCTCTTCAAAAATCCATTCTGGCTTATCAAGGCTTGACGCCGTCGAACCATGAACGTGACGCCGTCCCCTTATGATTTAAGCCGTGACGCCCTTGATCAAGTTAAAGCGTGACGCCGTCAGAATTCACATGCTATTTTCACTGGCTTATCATGAGTAAATTTCACGTCCAACTTTTCTTGCCAAAGCATGACGCCGTCTAGAGTAAATTGTGACGCCGTCAAGAGTAACTTTTAGCCGATTTTTGAGACTTTGTCGTTTTCTTCATTTTTATGCTCCAAAAACGTCCAAAATGCCTCCTTTTCCAGATTTCTCCTCAAAAGTACCTAAAATGACAAAAGGAACGATTTAGGGCAATATTTGATCAAATAAATACGATTTAGGGCTTAAATGACCCCCTAAAAGCGGTACACTTTTCGCTTCATCAGAAATATTGCCCACCTGCTTGTACTGCTAAGAAGATGGAGGCTATCAATAATTTCAAACAGGAGCCCAATGAAACTCTTTATCAGGCTTGGGAGCGATACAAAGATCTATTATTGAAATGTCTCCAACATTATTTAACTACTATTTAGGAGGTTATTTTGTTTTATCAGGGTTTGGATGTGCCTACTCGACAGATTTTGGATTCTAAGGAGGCTGTACCTCAGATGAGTGCAGTAAATGCTAGGAAAGCCATCCAAGAAATGGTTGATCATTCTCAGAAGTGGCACGATGGGACCTCTACTAGAACTAAAAGCAATGATACTTCTGATGGATATGCTGCTATTCAAGCTCAATTGAATAAACTTAGTAGAGATCTCAAGAAGGTTGACGAAAAGGTGTATGCTGCTCAAGTTGGTTGTGAAATATGCAAAGGACCTCATTACACTAAGGATTTCCCATCAAAGAATGAAGGAGAAACACTAGAAGAAGCATACTACACCCAATTTGGCCAGCCATTTCAACCATCAGGAAGGTATAGGGCAGCTGCTCCAGGATACTACCAAAGGGACAACGGGAATCCGACATATCAAGAAAGGAGACAGACTTTGGAAGAGTCCATGAAGCAGATGATGGCTGATGCTGCCAAGAGACATGAAGAAAACGCTGTTTTGATCAAAGAAATCCGGTCTTCAACCGATGCTTCTATCAGAAATCATGGAGCTTCGATCAAGGCATTGGAACTACAAATCGGACAGATAAGCAAGGTACTTCAAGAAAGGGGATCTGGAAGTCTACCGACGGCTCGGCTCGGCGTGTGAACAATGTATGATCGAGCCGCGGCTCCACAATGCACCCAAGCCATCCTCTTCCCTTGAGCCGACCTCCCACTCGGCGGTTTCGCAATAGTACATGCTCCAAGTTTGGTTTCAATAAATGTTATATAGTATAATTTGTATTTTTATTTGAATGAATGAAAAATTAGCTTGTTTTAGAAAATGGAAAATAAAATAAAATGATAGTTTCAAAAAAGTATTTTAATTGTTCTTAGTGAGACAATATTTTGAAGAGGCTCTCAACATTTACTTAAATGAGAAAAAAGTGGGGGTTCGTTACCCTAACATGCCCTGTAGCTGGCTCTCGGCACCCCCCTCGTTTATTTTGAAGAGGCTCTTAACATTTACTTAAAAAAACAAACACCACCACCGAAGAACAAGATGAAGAAGAAGAAGAGGACGAAGAAGATGTCAATACAATCGGAACCAGTCATCGAAGAAGACCCTCCAGCTCCACCAGATGAGGTCCTAACATCCATCCCACCTTTAATTAATTTTCCTAATTAAATTCTACTATTATTAGTATCGCAATAATATTTTTCATTCATTTATAGAATGATTTGGTCAATTTGTTAAAGTCAAAGGAGGATTTAGCTACATTGAATCCACAACTTATACAAAAGGTATCTTTTCTCACTTATTAACTTTGTGATGAATTTCCACTATATCTGACTCAAATTGCAATTTAAAAGGGTGTAGGTTTTCTGTTATCTATATTAGAAAGTCATGATGAAGTTAGAGATATTATTCTCCCACAGCTCGTAAAGTTAGGTCTTCCGGTTATTTTAATCGATCTATTGGCCGTTGAGATCAGCAAACTGGAGGGAGATGAACGTCTACCTGAAAGGTACTCCTTGCTGTGGTTTTCTGCCTTTGTTGTATTATGCGTCGAGTAGATGTTTGGCTCGTATTGGTCTTTGTATCCTTGAGGTATGCCTCGAGTTAGTGGTGATTCGCTTATCTGTAACTGTGTTTTGTTAATATAATTTTTGGGGTGTTGTCCCGTTTGCCCCAAAAAAAAAAAAACGTCTGACATGTCAATTTCTTTAACGGTTTCGTTATTGTTAAACATTTTCTGGTGAGTACTAACTTTAGAGTAATTAGAATTATTGGTATTTAACCTTTGATTGAAATCAATGTTATTCTTTATTACTTCACTATTGATTTCAGTGTCATACTTGCAGCCGATTTTGAGTCTGATAATGAAATGTGACTTCGTGTATCAGGTACCCTGTTCTTGATGTAATTCTTCGGGCTATTAAAGCCTTATCTGTTATAGACAGTTGTTCCCAAGAACTTTGTTCCAATAAGAAGCTTCTTCATCTACTTGCAACTCTGATACTTACAGATAAAATTGAGGTATGTAATGTAATAACTTGATATATGATACTGTTAAATTAGGTTTTTGGAATATAGCATACAGTCGAGAAGAAGTGCACATGACTAAATAAGAATTGCAACCTTACAATGTGAATATATAGATAATTTTATTTTGATGCAACTGTTCTGTGAAGATTGTGAACATGAAGTGGTTGTTTACTATTGTTACTTTTTTGGCAAGTCAGGTCGCCGCGTCATGCGTTACTGCTGCTGTTCTGATTGCCAATCTTTTAAGCGACTCCGATGGTCTAATCTTAGAGATAAACAAAGGTAAATTTAGTTGCATTACATATTAAGTTATATCAGGATAACATAAATTAGTTTACAAAAATATCAAATTCCATTTTTGCCAACATATTTTGGTCTTTGTCAAATTTACATGAAATCAACATTGACACGTTAGATACATCCAGATCAGCTTTTCTTACAGGGTCTCCTGGACATCTTTCCTTTTGCATCGGATGACATAGAAGCCAGAAATGCAATATGGGACGTAATTTCAAGACTATTGGCTCAAGCTCAAGAAGGAGAAACGAGCCCTTTAAAACTCCATCAGTATGTGTCATTGCTAGCGAGTAAATCAGATTCGATAGAAGAAGAGCTCCTTGATCACCAGCTAGCTGCTTCGAATAAAGATCAAGAAAATTCAACCATCTCTAGTCGGAACCTACACATAAGAACCGAAGCCGTATCCTTTATAACATTGATATAAAAAAGCTCATATTTGATATTACTTACTTCTGTTGAAAACTGAAATATACAGTTTGACTTATATAGGTCAAACATGCCACAACCTTGTTCCCCTTGACCATCCACAGCTAAAACGGATTGATTTTATCGTAAGTCAATGGTTGACCTCAAAGGATCAGGATAGCCCTATCAATTTCCTAGAGGACTGTGTAGTTAACAAAAGAGATCTTGATAAATTAAAGGACTGTTGTCAAAAGTATAGCAAGTAAGACATTTTCTCGAGCTGCCACATAACTTTCTTTCTTGTATTGTTATTCTTTATTCCCGTGCAAATATTTATTTATTTTTTTTTATCTAACCCCGGACTTGTTCATGAACTAATAGCGATTTTGGATTGAGTTGATGATTGGGGGTCTGAAATGTTCATCCAAAAACGTGGTTTGACACGGATGAACTTATATTTCTCAATTCTAAAACAAAGTTCAATCTTCGCTTTAAAATCTTTTTGAAAAAGTATCATAAAACAAACTTTCTGTGAGGATGAAAACAGATAAAGAGATTATTTTAATCTTGTGTTAAAAGAAAAGAAGGCATACGCTTATGCTATAAAAAGCAAGAAAGCATAAGAAAAGAAAAGATAAAAACAACCACAAGGGGTGACCCAGCGATAAGAATACCAACCTTCCAAAGTGGAGGTCAAGGGTTCGAATCCAACGGGGAGAAAATTAATCCCCTTGTGGCCACGGAGGTTCACCTGCGCTGACTCCGGGCTATCCAAAAAGGTAGTCGCCCTGGGATTAGTCGGCTCGCAATGTCGAGTTAGAAACCCAGGTAAACCAAAAAAAAAAATAATAAATAAATAAAAGAAAAAGTTAAAAATATGCTCAAAAAGAAATGCCGAAGCATATAAAAATAGACAGAGTGAAAATTTATATTTATTCTTGTACTTAACATCTTCAATATCTTACTACACAGAATCTCATTCACAATGGCTAAACAACAACAATCACAAGGTATCTCACAAGAACAACTATCACAAGACATCCCACAACAAGTACTCGAAGAACCACATCAACTATCATCAGAAGAACTCGTCCCAGTCGAACACAGAATCAGAATTGGTCCAACCAATTTCTTTGTTCCAAAAGATTTCAAATGTGAACACCAAATAATCGTTGAAATTCTCAAAAATCACCCCATCTACCCCGCACTCTCACTCTCAACATCATCAATTCCAATAATATATATTCAACAATTCTGGCACCACATCCATGTCGTTGAAAACACCAAACCCGAAACCCTAAGAACCACAATACATCAATATACTTTTGATCTAAATGTTGACTTCTTTCGCACTGTGCTGCGACTTCCAGCTGCTACTGACAATCTTCAAAGAGGATTCGAAGCAACTCCCAACAAACAGCAGCTAATAGACTTTTTCCTAAAGCTTGGCTATGATACTGATGAGGGCAAGCTAAAACGTGTTTCCGATTTCAGGAGGATGATGCTACCCACGAGATGGGCTACACTCTTCTCAATTCTGAACCGTTGTCTAACGGGGAAAGAATATGGGTTAGATAATGGCCGGAACACACTCTATCAGATCATGTACGGAGTTGTGAACCGTTGCCATTTCGACTTTGCTCAACTCATATGGAATGAGCTAGTCGAGTTGGTTATAGGAAAGAAGGAGTCGAAGAAGAAGGAACCGTGTATACCATTCGTGAGATACATCAAGTTAATCATACAAGCTTTGATGCATAACCAACACATCATAGCAAGACCTGGCGAACCAACATATGAAGACAAGCCCATGCACAGTCTTCAAACTGATCCAAATGCAACTAAGAAGCTGCCAATGGACATCCCACAAGACTTGTTGGATCTTGCTGATAAATCCACGAATGTGTATAAGGATTTTGTTAGGGTAGCTGGCATTCCTATGGAAAGCTCAAAACCGAGCAGACCTACCCCTGGAACGCATAGGGTTACAAGGTCTAGCGCCAAACTAGGATCTAGCAAGGGGAAGAAGAAACAACTTGCTAAGAAATCATATAATGAAGTGGATGTGAAAGCAAAGAAAAATGTTGAAAAAGAAAGTGATGGTATGAATGAATTGTTGAAAGCGATTGATGAGATGGTGGACTTATCCCCTAATCAAAATCTTGAAGAGGTTTTCGGAACGAATGTAGTGGACTTATCCCAGGCACCAGAACCAGCAACCAAGGAACCAACAACAAAAAAACCTGCACCTCCAACAAAACCTGCACCTACACCCGTCTCACCTCCAACAATAACAACAACAACGTCTGCAATAACAACTCCCATTCCAACAACCACATCAACACCGAAGGCTGTACCAACACCAACACCAATCATGACTAAAACAACAACAACAAAAGCACCAACTGCTCAACGCAACATACATGCCACTGCTGTGCATTATGTAACTGAAGGTACGTTTAAGAAGGCACTAGATAGTCTCACCGGGCAAATTGAAGAAAGGCTCTCAACATTCGCACACAGACAAGGACAAGATGTTGTTGGACCTTCGCAAAGGCATCAAAGTTCAACCATGGAATACTTGAAGGCTTTGATGCTGATGCAATTCATAGATAATACCAAACTCAGAGAGGCAGAATCACAACTCTTCAATGTACTTTTAGACACTTCATCCCAATCCACAACCGAAAATATAATTCGAGAAGAATTCCAATCCATACGGGAGTCAATGGATCACACGACTTCCCATATCACGAAAGCTATCTCGGAGCTTAGTGACAGGGTTACTTCTTTGGAAGAAAACTGCAGGCCTCAATCTCGGAAACGTCATCAGGATTATCCACAACAGGATGACCCTGAGGGAGAGAAGGACCCCAAGAGATTGAAGACTTCAACACCAACCAGGATCCTGAGGGGGAGAAGGACCCCAAGAGATTGAAGACTTCAGCACCAACCAATACATGGACAACAAATAATGGAAGAACAGATATTGGCTAAAGCGTAAGATGCTTTTTTACTTCTTTAGTATTTGTCTCTAGGTTTACTCTTATTTTAGGTAATTCCTTTGTACCACCTGACTATGCTTTTATGCAAACCTGTACATGTGCAGTGAAAGCTGTACGTTGTTTTTCATTTGTATGTTCGCATATATTTGATATTTCCCAACAAAACAAAACATTTTACTGAAAAAGCTTGGCAACATATTTTTAGGAAAAAGCTTGGTATTTACAAGTACGCATTAACAAGCTCGAGCTTTTTATTATTAGAACTACAGTGTAGGCATCTACACCCTCTAAGCAACATGATCTACAAAGGGACAGCGACTTTTAAGATACGAAACAACAAAAGAACAAAAAATTTAGTCAAGAGACTCTCGTTAGAATCTATCAAGAGATCAAAAGACATTTTTGCTTTCTTTGCAACCACACTCATTAGCACTTAGCTCCATTAACATGACTTTACGGTTGCGAAGAGCATATTCAGCTGGCGGTTTTGTTCACATCCAAATTGAAAAGCTTATTACCTATAGCTTGATATTTACTTTTTCCGACATCTTTAGTATATCAGAATAAATCTGATCACCACCTATATCTTCTGGTGAAGCTCCAGCAGCCACCCTCAAAATATCCTCAATCAATGCAACGTTTCCCATTATATCAACATGGGCCGCACTTTCTAAACCCCGACCCTCGAGCAGGCTGGCTGGAGGTTTGTGCTGGTACTCTCGTATATAAGTAGCACTTCCAGATGGATTAAACCTTGTCTTCCCTTTCCACCCTTTTGCGCACATGAAACCCGTACTTAAAACCGGTACACTATCATCACCGTCAACAAAGTAAACCCCGCCACGTAAGCCCCATTGACCACCGTTTCCCTCGGCTGAGCTGTCGATCCTGAATGGAATACTATTACATTTTTCTGAAGTCGAGAGTTTATACACATAGGATCGTTCCGTTGGGATCCCAACCCCGTATAAACTATAAATCTCCATATCTGGAGCATTAGGCAGCCTGCAGATAATATAGACTTCTGAGGTCAAACTTTGAAAACTATGGAAAATTTCGTAAGATGAATACTGAATTAGGAGTGAACTTACTTTGTTTCTAACGGGTTGGACCAGTATCTGTAATGGGCATACTTCGGATCATCAAGATCCGTTGCTATGCCATGAGAGAAGTGAGCCTCGGCTCGTTGCATTGTCTTAGGAGCCACAAACCTTAAAAGGTCGATCAAAGTTGCAGCTGTGTATGCTTTGTTATCTGCTAGTCGCTGAATGTTTATCCGGCTTATTTTACCATATTCGGTCCAAATGTCACCACATTTTTCACTTGAATTCAAGTCCTTAGTTACATCCATCAGTTCCTGTGGATTACAAAGATTCACACAACTTTGTAAGGGTTAAATAATGGCTCAAAAGTCAATCCTTTGACCCCGTGGACAGAAAATAGTGTACCTTTGGAGCAATGACGGGAAGCTCTGAAGAATGTTGTTCGGAAGTTGTTTTTCCAAATGAGATCATTCTTCCGTATTTCGTTTGATGTTTCATTTGGAAGTGAGGTGTTGTGTCTTCGTGTTTGGTGTTATTTTCTTTTGAAGTTGTTTGAATACAACCTTTTGTCTCCAAGTCAAACTCGTGCCCCTCTTCTGGGGACGAGTCTAAATCACCCCAAATGACGTCTCCTCCTTTAGGTAGCAAAGAAATAACAGAGTCCCATGTTCGAGATACATGCATCATGCGTTCCATAGTTTGGAGTCCTAGAATTTCCGAATCAAGAAGACCAGGAGCCATGGCTCTGCAAGAACAACCAAATGAGTATTGAGTTAACATAGTTTGAGAGTCGCAACTCATCTGGATGCATACTTTGACGTCGGTGGTCAAACTTAAATCTGTTGACTTTTGAGGTCAAACTAATGTAGGTTGACATGGTAGTCAAATTCACAAATTTGACACCACAATTTTAACAACTATAAAATTGATTTTGCAAGTTTTAGGGGGTGTTTGTTTAAGCTTATATGTGGGCTTATGAGCTTATTTGATTTCGGCTTATATTTCATAAGCCTCAATTTCCAGGCTTATTTTGAAACATGAGTTTATATAAGTTTATCATATCATGATATACTTATATAAGCCCACAAGTCTTAATATAAGCCGGAATTGGGGCTTATGAAATATAAGCCGGAAAACACATAAGCTCGTAAGCCACATATAAGCTTAAACAAACACCCCCTTAATCTTGGGAGTTAAAAATTAGCTTGACTAACCTGATAAAGGCAACATCTTTGCCTTCAGCAGACAACAGGCCACTAACTGCCTTGGGAACACCAAGAAACGTCGCTCCAATGTTCATGATTGCTTTAATATGCTTGGCACACCACTCTGGACCGCCACCTCCGCCCATCGGCGGAGGGGCTTCCACCCATTTCATGAAGTGTAGGAAGTAGATAGCACCCATTGAGTGTGGAACCACCACCACTTTCTTGTTACCATTTGTTATGTACATTAGCTCAATGTTGATTTTCAGTCTACTAAATGCTTGATCTCTTACCTCTGTGTTTTGAAAAGAAAGCCTCCAATCATAAGCAGCCATATACATGTTTTTGCCTTCATAGCCAATTTTAGCTAAATTCTCAATCAGAACAGCCCAAACAAAGTAGCCAGGACCAAAGTAATCGGCTGCAACTAGTCCCGGGACTGGCCTGACCCGAATGCCAGGTGG